>JALPQI010004468.1:0-66379 GCA_025490895.1 Thaumatotibia leucotreta
ATAATAGTATGTGCAAGGTTATTAGTGGCTTATAGAACACTCTGTATATTGTTGTATATACATAATGTCACATTATTCATGAGTGATTGATTAGTTGATAGCAGTGCTACATAACATATACTACTAATACGAGTATATCATAGTTATTTTGCTATATACTAAAATTTGCTATATAATAAGTCATTTTGATCCTTCAAAAATCATAGTAGTAAGTCTTATAGCGAATAACTCAATTTTATAATGACTGTATAAATCGATGAATAAAGATTGTGAAGGATTATTTGATAGCGGTGCTACATAACACATACTACTAATAAGAGTATATCTAGAAACTATGGTTAAATAAAAAGAACAATGAATACATTAAGAGGAAATCTTGACAATGACAATCTAATAAACTATACTATGTTCATTAAATCTTGATTCGTAGGGAATAATAGTGAGTTTCGTTTGTAGAATCAATAAAACAAAGGAAATGCGACTTTAAATTTAATTAAAATGAAGTGTACATTGTAAAGCACATTGGGCCTCACGAGGTTACCGGTATAATCACGTCTCGCACCAGCAGTTGACATTAGCGAAGCTGCCGCAATGTCCGCCCCGGAACCCGCGCCGGCGGCACTCGCCGTTGCAGTTCGAAGTGTAGTCTGTAGCGCCCCACACGCTGCTGCCAATCAGCTTGTCCCCTAGCATCTAGCTGCCTTTACTAGGACCAACCTCGAAATAGCTATATTAAAATTACTTTTCCATACAATATGTCGAGGTCACGAAAGCGATATGTATGAAAAAGTCTTTTTTTAGGGATTCGTGGTTGATTTCATAATAAAGCTCGCTCATTATGACATACATACAGTGTGTGCATGGTTATTAGTGGCTTATAGAACACTCTGTATATTGTTGTATATAGATAATTTGTGATTGATTAGTTGATAGCGGGGCTACATAACACATACTACTAATATACATGATAATGTAACTAAAAAAAGGAAAATTTGGTTCATTAAACGAAGAACTGAAATAAAATGCTAATCTAATAAACCATACTATTTTCTTTATATCTTAATTTGTAGGGAATAGTGGTGAGTTTCGTTTGTAGAATCAATAAAACAAAGGAAATGCGACTAAGAACATTTAAATTTAATTAAAATGAAGTGTACATTGTAAAGCACATTGGGCCTCACGAGGTGACCGGTATAGAATCACGTCTCGCACCAGCAGTTGACATTAGCGAAGCTGCCGCAATGTCCGCCCCGGAACCCGCGCCGGCGGCACTCGCCGTTGCAGTTCGAAGTGTAGTCTGTAGCGCCCCACACGCAGCTGCCTATCAGCTTGTCCCCTAGCATCTAGCTGCTGAAAATGTGGGACCAACACCGAAATAGCAGAATAAACACTTTCTCATTGAAATTGTCAAGATCAAGAAAGCGATATGTATGAAAAAGTTTTTTTTTCGTTATTTGGTTGTTTCCATAGTAAAAGTTGTTCATTATGACTTATATATAGTATGTGCAAGGTTATTAGTGGCTTATAGAAAACTATTGTTGTATATACATAATGTCACATTATTCATGAGTGATTGATTAGTTGATAGCGGTGCTACGTAACATATACTACTAATACGAGTATATCATATTTATTTTGCTGTATACTAAAATTTGCTATATAATAAGTAATTTTGATCCTTCAAAAATCATAGTAGCAAGTTTTGTAGTGAATAACTCAATTTTATAATTACTATATATCGCTAAATAAAGTTTGTGGATAATTAGTTGATAGCGGTGCTACACATAACACATACTACTAATAAGACTATATCTAGAAACTATGGTTAAATAAAAATAACAAAGAATACATTAACGTTTTAATGAAGAAATCTTGAACAAACTAAATGTCAATCTAATAAACCATGCTATTTTCTTTAAATCTTGATTTGCCGGGAAGGTGAGTTTCGTTTGTAGAATCAATAAAACAAAGGAAATGCGACTAAGAACATTTAAATTTAATTAAAATGAACTATACATTGTAAAGCACATTGGGCCTCACGAGGTTACCGGTATAGAATCACGTCTCGCACCAGCAGTTGACATTAGCGAAGCTGCCGCAATGTCCGCCCCGGAACCCGCGCCGGCGGCACTCGCCGTTGCAGTTCGAAGTGTAGTCTGTAGCGCCCCACACGCAGCTACCAATCAGCTTGTCCCCTAGCATCTAGCTACTGAAAATGTGGGACCAACACCGAAATAGCAGAATAAGCGCTTTCCCATTGGAATTGTCAAGATCAAGAAAGATGTATGAAAAAGTTTTTTTTTTCGCGATTTCAGGGTTGTTCCTGTGGTAAAAGTTGCTCATTATGACTTATATATAGTATGTGCAAGGTTAGTGGCTTATAGAAAACTCTGTATATTGTTGTATATGCAAAATGTCACATTATTCATGAGTGATTGATTAGTTGATAGCGGTGCTACGTAACATATACTACTAATACCAGCATATCATAGTTATTTTGCTATATACTAAAATTTGCTATATAATAAGTCATTTTGATCCTTCAAAAATCATAGTAGCAAGTTTTGTAGCGAATAACTCAATTTTATAATTACTGGACATCGCTGAATAAAGTTTGTGGATGATTAGTTGATAGCGATGCTACATAACACATAACACATACTACTAATAAGACTGTCTAAAAACTATTGTAAAATATAAAGAAAAATAATACATTAACGTTTTAATGAGGAAATCTTGAACAAACTAAATGATAATCTAATAAACCATACTATTTTCTTTAAATCTTGTTTTGTAGGGAAGGTGAGTTTCGTTTGTAGAATCAATAAAACAAAGGAAATACGACTAAGAACATTTAAATTTAATTAAAATGAAGTATACATTGTAAAGCACATTGGGCCTCACGAGGTTACCGGTATAGAATCACGTTTCGCACCAGCAGTTGACATTAGCGAAGCTGCCGCAATGTCCGCCCCGGAACCCGCGCCGGCGACACTCGCCGTTGCAGTTCGAAGTGTAGTCTGTAGCGCCCCACACGCAGCTGCCTATCAGCTTGTCCCCTAGCATCTAGCTGCTTTTACTAGGACCAACCCCGAAATAGCTATAGTAAAATTACTTTTCCATACAATATGTCGAGGTCACGATAGGCGATATGTATATGAAAAAGTCTTTTCATCACACTTGCTGTCTAAACGCGCCATTGCTTGCGCGCGTAGCGGGAGTAATAGAAAAGTGAAATTCCCTAGGGAGTAATAGAAATGTCAGTACGTCATTTAATAATATTATGTCTTAAAACTGATTTTTTGGTTGGCAAGTGTGATGAAAAACATTGTATGCATCACGGTCGGTAAGCGGAATACTAACTCGAGTCATAAAAGCCCTCCGCCTATCGGCGTCGGGCTTCTAACACTCTCGTTAGTAGTTCTGTACTTACCTCCTTTGATGCACAATGTACTATTTTTTTAGGGATTCGTGGTTGATTTCAAAATAAAACTCGCTCATAATGACATATATACAGTGTGCGCAAGGTTATTAGGGGCTTATAGAACACTCTGTATATTGATGTATATAGATAATGTGTGATTGATTCGTTGATAGCGGTGCTACATAACATATACTACTAATACCAATATACATGATAATGTAACTAAAAAAGGAAAATTTGTTTCAATAAAAGGAATAACTGAAATAAAATGACAATCTAATAAACCATACTATTTTCGTTAAATCTTGTTTAGTAAGGAATAGTGGTAAGTTTCGCTTGTAGAATCAATAAAACAAAGGAAATGCGACTAAGAACATTAAAATTTATTTAAAATGAAGTGTACATTGTAAAGCACATTGGGCCTCACGAGGTTACCGGTATAGAATCACGTCTCGCACCAGCAGTTGACATTAGCGAAGCTGCCGCAATGTCCGCCCCGGAACCCGCGCCGGCGGCACTCGCCGTTGCAGTTCGAAGTGTAGTCTGTAGCGCCCCACACGCAGCTGCCTATCAGCTTGTCCCCTAGCATCTAGCTGCTTTTACTAAGACCAACCCCGAAATAGCTATAGTAAAATTACTTTTCCATACAATATGTCGAGGTCACGAAAGCGATATGTATGAAAGTCTTTTTTTAGGGATTCGTGGTTGATTTCATCATAAAACTCGCTCATTATGACATATATACAGTGTGTGCAAGGTTATTAGTGGTTTATAGAACACTCTGTATATCACTACATAGTATAAAATAAAGTCACTTTTTCTGTCCCTATTTCCCTTTGTACGCTTAAATCTTTAAAACTGCGCAACGGATTTTGATGAGATCTTTTTTAATAGGTAGAGTAATTCAAGAGGAAGGTTTTTATGTAGGTAGTAGGGTAGTACCCGTGCGCAGCCGGGGCGGGTCGCTAGTTGTTGTATATATTATATAGATAATGTGTGATTGATTAGTTGATAGCGGTGCTACATAACACATACTACTAATAAGACTATATCTAGAAACTATGGTAAAATAAAAAGAACAAAGAATACATTAACCTTTTAATGAGGAAATCTTGAACAAACTAAATGATAATCTAATAAACCAATCCAATAAACCATTTAAATCTTGATTTGTAGGGAATAGAGGTGAGTTTCGTTTGTAGAATCAATAAAACAAAGGAAATGCGACTAAAAACATTTAAATTTAATTAAAATGAAGTGTACATTGTAAAGCACATTAGGCTTCACGAGGTTACCGGTATAATCACGTCTCGCACCAGCAGTTGACATTAGCGAAGCTGCCGCAATGTCCGCCCCGGAACCCGCGCCGGCGGCACTCGCCGTTGCAGTTCGAAGTGTAGTCTGTAGCGCCCCACACGCAGCTGCCTATCAGCTTGTCCCCTAGCATCTAGCTACTGAAAATGTGAGACCAACCCCGAAATCGCGAAATAAACACTTTCGTATAGAAATTGTCATGATCCACCAATATGTATGAGCAAGTGTGATTTTATCGCGATTTCCGAATTGTTCCCAAAAGTCAAATATTACAATGAGACCGAGTCATACATAATCTATATACAACAATGTGCAGGGTTTTCCATGAGTCACTAATAACATTGCACACATTGAGTCACTACTGGACTGATTCGTTGATTGCGGTGCTACATAACATATACTACTAATATACATGATAATGTAACTAAAAAAGGAAAAATTAGGGTCAATAAAACGAAGTACTTAAATAAAATTACCATTTTTATATACCATACTATTTTCTTTAAATCTTGATTTATTAGGGAATAGTGGTGAGTTTTTTTTTTTTTTTTTTTTTAAATATGAAATAGGCTTACTCATGGCCACAGACTAGCCAAGGGCAGAGACGTGGCCTACGATGGAGTGAGTTTGCCCAGAAGGTGCCTATTCACCCTTGACTTGAAGGTTGACGGGTTATATGATCTTGGAAATATAGACGCCGGCAGGGAATTCCACTCCTTGGCAGTACGCATAAGGAAAGAAGACGCAAAGCGCTTTGTACGAACAAATGGAATATCTACCAAGTAAGGGTGGAACCCGGCCGTGCGTCTAGAATTTCGATGGTAAAATGGGGATGGTGGAATAAGTTTCGCTTGTAGAATCGATAAAACAAAGGAAATGCAACTAAGAACATTTAAATTTAATTACATTGAAGAATACATTGTATTTTAAATTTAATTAAAATGAAGTGTACATTGTAAAGCACATTGGGCCTCACGAGGTTACCGGCATAGATTCACGTCTCGCACCAGCAGTTGACATTAGCGAAGCTGCCGCAATGTCCGCCCCGGAACCCGCGCCGGCGGCACTCGCCGTTGCAGTTCGAAGTGTAGTCTGTAGCGCCCCACACGCAGCTGCCTATCAGCTTGTCCCCTAGCATCTAGCTACTGAAAGCGTGGGATCAACACCGAAATAGCAGAATAAACGCTTTTTTATTGAAATTGTCAAGATCAAGAAAGCGATATGCATGAAAAAGTTTTTTTTTCGTGATTTCAGGATTGTTCCCATAGTAAACGTTGCTCATTATGACTTATATGTAGTGTGTGCAAGGTTATTGGCTTATAGAACACTCTGTATATTGTTGTATATACATAATGTCACATTATTCATGAGTGATTGATTAGTTGATAGCGGTGCTACGTAACATATGCTACTAATACCAGCATATCATAGTTATTTTGCTATATACTAAAATTTGCTGTATAATAAGTAATTTTGATCCTTTAAAAGTTTTGTAGCGAATAACTCAATTTTATAATTACTATATATCGCTGAATAAAGTTTGTGGATGATTAGTTGATAGCGGTGCTACATAACACATACAACTAATAAGACTATATCTAGAAACTATGGTTAAATAAAAATAATAAAGAATACATTAAGGTTTTAATGAGGAAATCTTGACAATGACAATCTAATATACCATACTATGTTAATTAAATCTTGATTTGTAGGGAATAGTGGTGAGTTTCGTTTGTAGAATCAATAAAACAAAGGAAATGCGACTAAGAACATTTAAATTTAATTAAAATGAAGTGTACATTGTAAAGCACATTGGGCCTCACGAGGTTACCGGTATAATCACGTCTCGCACCAGCAGTTGACATTAGCGAAGCTGCCGCAATGTCCGCCCCGGAACCCGCGCCGGCGGCACTCGCCGTTGCAGTTCGAAGTGTAGTCTGTAGCGCCCCACACGCAGCTGCCTGTCAGCTTGTCCCCTAGCATCTAGCTACTGAAAGCGTGGGACCAACACCGAAATAACAGAATAAACGCTTTCCCATTGGAATTGTCAAGATAAAGAAAGCGATATGTATGAAAAAGGTTATTTTTCGCGATTTCAGAGTTGTTCCTATAGTAAAAGTTGTTCATTATGACTTAGGTATGTATAGTAAGGGTTTAGGTTATTAGTGACTTATAGAACACTGTATATTGTTGTATATACATAATGTCACATTATTCACGAGTGATTGATTAGTTGATAGCGGTGCTACGTAACATGTACTACTAATACCAGCATATCATAGTTATTTTGCTGTATACTAAAATTTGCTATATAATAAGTAATTTAGATCCTTCAAAAGTTTTGTAGCGAATAATTCAATTTTATAATTACTATATATCGCTGAATAAAGTTCGTGGATGATTAGTTGATAGCGGTGCTACATATCACATACTACTAAGAAGACTATATCTAGAAACTATGGTAAAATAAAAAGAACAAAGAATACATTCACGTTTTAATGAGGAAATCTTGACAATGACAATCTAATAAACCATAGTTCATTAAATCTTGATTTGTAGGGAATCGTGGTGAGTTTCGTTTGTAGAATCAATAAAACAAAGGAAATGCGACTAAGAACATTTAAATTTAATTAAAATAAAGTATACATTGTAAAGCACATTGGGCCTCACGAGGTTACCGGCATAGAATCACGTCTCGCACCAGCAGTTGACATTAGCGAAGCTGCCGCAATGTCCGCCCCGGAACCCGCGCCGGCGACACTCGCCGTTGCAGTTCGAAGTGTAGTCTGTAGCGCCCCACACGCAGCTGCCTATCAGCTTGTCCCCTAGCATCTAGCTACTGAAAATGTGGGACCAACAAAGAAATAGCAGAATAAACACTTTCTCATTGGAATTGTCGAGATCAAGAAAGATGTATGAAAAAGTTGTTTTTTCGTGCTTTCAGGGTTGTTCCTATAGTAAAAGTTGTTCATTATGACTTATATATATAGTATGTGCAAGGTTAGTGGCTTATAGAACACTCTGTATATTGTTGTATATACATAACGTCACATTATTCATGAGTGATTGATTAGTTGATAGCGGTGCTACATAACATATACTACTAATACGAGTATATCATAGTTACATATATGGCTATATACTAAAATTAGCTATATAATAAGTAATTTTGATCGTTCAGAAATCATAGTAGCAAGTTTTGTAGCGAATAACTCAATTTTATAATGACTGACAATTTTATATCGCTGAATAAAGTGTGTAGACGATTAGTTGATAGCGGTGCTACATAACACGTACTACTAATAAGAGTAATAAGACTATATCTAGAATTTCCTATGGTCAAATAAATAAAAAAACAAATAATACATTAACGTTTTAATGAAGAAATCTTAGAACATTTAGAATCACGTCTCGCACCAGCAGTTGACATTAGCGAAGCTGCCGCAATGTCCGCCCCGGAACCCGCGCCGGCGGCACTCGCCGTTGCAGTTCGAAGTGTAGTCTGTAGCGCCCCACACGCAGCTGCCTATCAGCTTGTCCTAGCATCTAGCTACTGAAAATGTGGGACCAACACCGAAATAGCAGAATAAACACTTTCTCATTGGGATTGTCAAGATCAAGAAAGATGTATGAAAAAGTTTTTTTTTTCGCAATTTCAAGGTTGTTCCCATAGTAAAAGTTGCTCATTAAGACTTATATATAGTATGTGTAAGATTATTAGCGGCATATAGAACACTGTGTATATTGTTGTATATACATAATGTCACATTATTCATGAGTGATTGATTAGTTGATAGCGGTGCTACGTAACATACTTTTACTACTAATACAAGTATATCATAGTAATTTTGCTATATACTAAAATTTGCTATATAATAAGTAATTTTGATCAATGAAAAATCATAGTAGCAATATTTGTGGTGAATAACTCCATTTTATAATGACTGACAATTTTATATCGCTGAATAAAGTGTGTAGATGATTAGTTGATAGCGGTGCTACATAACACGTACTACTAATAAGAGTAATAAGACTATATCTAGAATTTCCTATGGTCAAATAAATAAAAAAACAAATAATATATTAACGTTTTAATGAAGAAATCTTAGAACATTTAGAATTACGTCTCGCACCAGCAGTTGACATTAGCGAAGCTGCCGCAATGTCCGCCCCGGAACCCGCGCCGGCGGCACTCGCCGTTGCAGTTCGAAGTGTAGTCTGTAGCGCCCCAAACGCAGCTACCAATCAGCTTATCCGCTTCTACTGGAGCTGATATTACCACCAACATCGCTACGCAGACTAAGACGAAGAATGTACAGGATTTCATGTTGTTTGAGTTCGAAGTATCGAATCGGAATGATGATATAGTCGTTTAGTTGGTTTATATAGGTTTGTGTCGAATACCTTAATTTAATTACTTGTTTATACAGGGTGGAAGTCTAATACGGGCGAAGGTTTTAACGTGGGTTAGTTTAGGATATAATAAGTATACCCTTCGTCAGTTGCAATAAAAAAAAATTACAAACCTGCAAACTTGCATTATTTCATCACGCACTTTCAGAATACAATCTTGGTTTTATCACCAACTTAAAACCTGAAGTTAACATACATGTTTTTATTAAAGTTATTGATATTTTTTTGTATTAAGTTATAAGTTCAAACCCACTAGACCGTAGGTACCATACCATGACCGTAGCACGAACGTATCAGACAAAAAAATATTCTTTGTATTGGAAAGTATGAGACTACGTCCACTAGGACGTTCCGGCGCCGGCCAACACCGTCTCATACTTTTCAATACAAAGAATGTTTTTTTGTCTTATACGTTCATGGTATGGTACGGTCTAGTGGGTTTAGACCTTTAACGTAAAAACATATCTGCGAACGTATTTCGCGATATGTGTCAAAGACGTCAAATGCTACGCTAGAAAGCCAGCCATCTTTGTTTACCTTGTTGTTGTTGTTTTTCTGGCCATGTTTTCTGCAACTCGACATCATACGTGCCTATTTTGCGTGGTCCCAACGCTGGCCCGGTACTTGTTGGGGACTTCACATACACCCTTGAATTTCTTCGCAGGTGTATGCAGGTTTCCTCACGATTTCCTTCACCGTAAAACACTTGTGAATATTAAATAACGTTTCGTACATACATTTTTGATAAACTCATAAAAGCCGGGGATCGAATTCACGCGTTTTAACTTATTTTATTTGTTTACTTTATTTTACTTTCAACTGAAGAATGATATACATTAACTTAGAAAACTTTTACTTAAAATTAAAGCAACAAAATGATCCGTACTAAATAATTCGGCTCGCAATGTAGAGCAACACACTCAAGTTAAACGCTCATTGACAGCTATTTTCAAAAGCAGACTGCCATTGCAGTATTAACAAATGTTCGTACACCTACATTGCTGCTCTAAAAAAAAATAATCTTTGTGGTCTTAATTAAGTGCAACTTAAAGAAAAACCTCGTAATCTATGATTACACTAATTAATCCCGTACCTGGTTTAATTTATTGCCCGTATTACATTTACACACGGTATATCGTTGTATAAAGTGAATGTTCGTTGATAGCGGTGCTACTTAACATACTAATTAAAAGTGCTATTGATAATGATGTTTTAATGACATTTTATCATTGTATTAGGCACGCGTTTTCCTTGTCATTATAGGGTAAGCCCTCAAGTCCGGTATTTCCTAATGATATATTCGTTTATTATGATATCAATGTCTGGGATTTGTATTAAATTGATATTTATGGTTTTGGAAACACTTAAATTATTTATTTCCTTATTCGACGATATTGCTTGACGATACATTTAGTACTTTAGTACAAAGATAAGTATAGAGAAATACCTACTTAATATAGAAAAATACTGAAAGCAAATATTTTTTTAGATAAATGAGATAAGTGGTGCATTTTGACGTCTTTGATCGCAGATATATTTTTACGTTAATACTTACGTTTAGCCGTATGGTGACGGCAGTAAGAATACATTTGTCACCACCCCAACTCCTCCTGCGGGTGTCGTAAGAGTCGACTAAGAATTTGAGTGTCACTGGCCATTATTTGATAAAATATTGATGATGGGCAGCAGCGTCATCATAGTGGACACCTTACTGCGATCGCCAATCCGCTTGCCCAGCGTGGCGATTATGGGCATTTACCTCCTAATGCGTCTATACGCATAGTCAATAAGAGGCCTACGTCCAGCAGTGGACTATCATAGGCTGATGATGATGAATACTTACGTTATATCCATAATTTGAACTAAAAGTGTAAAGTGTACTCATGGTTTAACACTTTAAGTTCGTAATAAATCCAAGATTGTGTATTAAAAGTGCGTGATGATGGAATAATGCAAGTTTTTAGGTTAACTTTTTTTTTCTGACGCATGTTATACATATAACATTTATAGTTATTTTCCCCACAGAACAATCTCCCCCATCCCGGTTGCCTCCAGGTCTTCGGCCACTCCGGCAGCGACAAGCGGCAGCCCTAAAGGCCGAGCAACGCCGCGGGGCGGCTGTAGCTAGCAGCATACCCGTCGCCCATCCGCCTACGTTTGTAGATTATAATAGGATGGTGTGGTAAGTGAATCCCTCGCTACGCTCGCAGTTCTCTAAGTTGCCCCTCGGGCCGAGCAATTCCGCGGGGCGGCCGTAGCTAGCAGCATACCCGTCGCCCATCCGCCTACGTTTGTAGATTATAATAGGATGGTGTGGTAAGTGAATCCCTCGCTACGCTCGCAGTTCTCTAAGTTGGCCCTCGGGCCGAGCAACGCCGCGGGGCGGCCGTAGCTAGCAGCATACCTGTCGCCCATCCGCCTACGTTTGTAGATTATAATAGGATGGTGTGGTAAGTGAATCCCTCGCCACGCTCTTAGTTCTCTAAGTTGCCCCTCGGGCCGAGCAATTCCGCGGGGCGGCCGTAGCTAGCAGCATACCTATCGCCCATCCGCCTACGTTTGTAGATTATAATAGGATGGTGTGGTAAGTGAATCCCTCGCTACGCTCGCAGTTCTCTAAGTTACCCTCGAGGGCCGAGCAACGCCGCGGGGCGGCCGTAGCTAGCAGCATATCTGTATCCCATCCGCCTACGTTTGTAGATTATAATAGGATGGTGTGGTAAGTGAATCCCTCGCTACGCTCTTAGTTCTCTAAGTTGGCCCTCGGGAAAAGCACCTCCGCGGGGCGGCCGTAGCTAGCAGCATACCTGTACACCATCCGCCTACGTTTGTAGATTATAATAGGATGGTGTGGTAAGTGAATCCCTCGCTACGCTCGCAGTTCTCTAAGTTGCCCCTCGGGCCGAGCAATTCCGCGGGGCGGCCGTAGCTAGCGGCATACCTGTCGCCCATCCGCCTACGTTTGTAGATTATAATAGGATGGTGTGGTAAGTGAATCCCTCGCTACGCTCTTAGTTCTCTAAGTTACCCTCGAGGGCCGAGCAACGCCGCGGGGCAGCCATAGCTAGCAGCATACCTGTCGCCCATCCGCCTACGTTTGTAGATTATAACAGGATGGTGTGGTAAGTGAATCCCTCGCTACGCTCTTAGTTCTCTAAGTTACCCTCGAGGGCCGAGCAACGCCGCGGGGCGGCCGTAGCTAGCAGCATACCTGTCGCCCATCCGCCTACGTTTGTAGATTATAATAGGATGGTGTGGTAAGTGAATCCCTCGCTACGCTCGCAGTTCTCTAAGTTGCCCCTCGGGCCGAGCAATTCCGCGGGGCGGCCGTAGCTAGCAGCATACCTGTCGCCCATCCGCCTACGTTTGTAGATTATAATAGGATGGTGTGGTAAGTGAATCCCTCGCTACGCTCTTAGTTCTCTAAGTTACCCTCGAGGGCCGAGCAACGCCGCGGGGCGGCCGTAGCTAGCAGCATACCTGTCGCCCATCCGCCTACGTTTGTAGATTATAATAGGATGGTGTGGTAAGTGAATCCCTCGCTACGCTCGCAGTTCTCTAAGTTACCCTCGAGGGCCGAGCAACGCCGCGGGGCGGTCGTAGCTAGCAGCATACCCGTCGCCCATCCGCCTACGTTTGTAGATTATAATAGGATGGTGTGGTAAGTTAATCCCTCGCTACGCTCTTAGTTCTCTAAGTTACCCTCGAGGGCCGAGCAACGCCGCGGGGCGGTCGTAGCTAGCAGCATACCCGTCGCCCATCCGCCTACGTTTGTAGATTATAATAGGATGGTGTGGTAAGTGAATCCCTCGCTACGCTCGCAGTTCTCTAAGTTGCCCCTCGGGCCGAGCGATTCCGCGGGGCGGCCGTAGCTAGCAGCATACCTGTCGCCCATCCGCCTACGTTTGTAGATTATAATAGGATGGTGTGGTAAGTGAATCCCTCGGTACGCTCTTAGTTCTCTAAGTTACCCTCGAGGGCCGAGCAACGCCGCGGGGCGGCCGTAGCTAGCAGCATACCTGTCGCCGATCCGCCTACGTTTGTAGGTTATAATAGGATGGTGTGGTAAGTGAATCCCTCGCTTCGCTCGCAGTTCTCTAAGTTACCCTCGAGGGCCGAGCAACGCCGCGGGGCGGCCGTAGCTAGCAGCATATCTGTACCCCATCCGCCTACGTTTGTAGATTATAATATAATGGTGTGGTAAGTGAATCCCTCGCTACGCTCGCAGTTCTCTAAGTTACCCTCGACGGCCGAGCAACGCCGCGGGGCGGCCGTAGCTAGCAGCATACCTGTCGCCCATCCGCCTACGTTTGTAGATTATAATAGGATGGTGTGGTAAGTGAATCCCTCGCTACGCTCGCTGTTCTGTAAGTTGGCCCTCGGGCCGAGCAACGCCGCGGGGCGGCGGTAGCTAGCAGCATACCAGTACACCATTCGTCTACGTTTGTAGATTATAATAGGATGGTGTGGTAAGTGAATCCCTCGCTACGCTCTTAGTTCTCTAAGTTACCCTCGAGGGCCGAGCGACGTCGCGGGGCAGCTGTAGCTAGCAGCATACCTGTACCCCATCCGACTACGTTTGTAAATTCCTTAAATAAATAAATGTGAGTTTTTTATTTTTATAGTAACCGTCCCATTTTGTCGCTATGTATAGCGACACAGACTTTGTCGCTAAATACATATCGCTTAGATAAACGATTTGTGTTTAGCGACGAAGTGGGTCGTTTTAGTAAATTGGTTCTCAAATGATAAAGCAATCGAATAAATCCTGAACAATTCATAGTTACTTTAAGGTGCATTCAGACCAAAAGAGCATTCGCTGTTCTATCCCCCGCTCTACGAAATTAACCAATCACGTTTTGTGTAACGATCGAATTTCGTAGAGTGGGGGGATAGAATAGCGAATGTTCGTTTGGTCTGAATGCACCTTCAGATAGGCGACAAATACAGGCTCGTTAGCACAAATCAAAATAGAATAGGGATGATGACTGTAGTTAAAATAAATTATTTAACATTATGCACGACATAATACACGAAGAAATTATTACTAAGATGTAGATTGCAGTAATTTTTCTACAGAGCTTCTATTTAATAAATTAAAAAGAACTTAAAAGAGTAGGTCATTTGGCAGTAGTCAAACGTGACGTCACTTTTGTGTATTTCATATAAAATTCCAAAGTGGTGATCGTTTTGACAGTTCGAAAAAAGATGCTGATTTGACTTGCCAGTCATCATGCCTATTTCATACAGTTTGGGTTACTTTGCCCACAGAATTAGATTTGGATAGAAGAAACAAGTTCATTCATTTGTATGGCGGCCGAGCGTGTCAGATTTTGTACTGAAGTTGTTACTTGCCTATGATTTTAAATATGTCTCAGGCCCTTGAGTATTAATATTTTTTGGTGTTGCAATTAATATTACTTAAGGAGGCATTATTAATGTTTTTGTTCACTCCAACTTACAAAATTTGACGCCCGAAAGCTGCAAGCTGCGATTAAAGACGGACAACTCAGTAGATTTTACTGAGTTCATTTGACACGCTAAGTAGATACGTTTGCTTGATCTACGAGCCCCGATGCATATGTTCTCGTCCAGTTAGACAGTTTTTCGAGATTATCCCGTTCATCCGGGGGAAAAGGTTTAGAGACAAAACCTTCACTATTCAATAGTAGTACTAAAGTAGTTTCTTTGAGTATAAAATATTTGGACTTAATAAATCAGAATAAAAAAAATAAACTATTTTACGAGAGGTATTTTTTTTAAATTTTTACACAATTTTTAATTTTGTAAATAATCAATGAATGTAAAGAACGCCATTAATATTAAAGACGACATGGTACACCTGATGCACTGCGAATTTTGCATCAAGCTTATAAGCGCGGAATTACGGTGGTGAACGAAAATATAATTTAGACACTGGTTTGTTAAAATCGATTTATTAAACAACAAAAGCGTACATCAGATTGTTGTGTCTCTTGAAATGTAGTACATTAACCATGACTAACGTTCATACAACTTATCATTAGCATAATGTGATCATTTTTAAAATATTCAAAAATTTGTAAAAATTGTTTCGAACTAGACGAACTCCACTGCATCGGGGCTCGTATATATGACATCTGTGACTTTGCCAGACTACATGTAGTATTGTTACAGGGTAGCGCGATGGGGCGGCGCGGGAGTTTGGTGCGGGGGCCGCGCGGGGGACCGCGTAGCCGCGCTGCGCGGGGTGACGCCGCGAGACGCTCAACACGCCAGGACGCTCTTCAAGGACGCTCGCTGTGGCACGGTGAGCGCTACTAATTACTAAGGAACCGACAAATGCCCGTCATCAGTGTTTCAATTCGTTTGGGCTTGTCCATTAATCACGTCATACGATTTTTGCCTATTTTAGTTTAGACTTCCCTACGAACAATAAAAACATGGAAACAGTTTCGATGTAGTCTGCCGAATCCTACGCCGGATCAGACGACGCAATGGGGCCACGTCGTTACGTCGTCAAATTAAGCTAGTTTTAAGTTGTTTTTATTTGATTTGTAAATGTTTAGTTCGCAGTGACTTGGTTTTTACTGTTATACTGTGAAACTTATTGGAATAAGAATAAAAAAAAATTAAAACAACCCTGTTCCGTACAGTAGAGACTTAATTATACACTAACAAAGTATCTATTTAGGAGATTCAAACTCCTTCTTACTTGTACACACCATTATATTGTTATTTGTTACCATAAACTATTTAGATTTTTTGATGATAGCGTTATGTTTTCAAATGACGGGCGTTTATCCGATCTTTGAATATTACACATTTTTCACGGGAACAGCATTTGATTTGATGGTACTCACTATACAGGGTGTTTTTTTTATATTTCCGTTAAATTGGACAGTTTATTTGGGACATTAATAGAAGTTGCCTGGTATATCGGCTTTTGTTAATTTAGTACCGGTAAAGTCGGTTTACATTAGCCCTAGGGGGTAAGATTACCCACCCAAAAAAATCCATCTTGGTAAATTAATTATTGAATTAAAACAATATTATTTGCTTGACATCGTTATATTTATCCTTATATTTATTTAAGTCAATCAAAGTGGTTTTATTTGTGTGGGCAATGTTACCCCCTAGGGCTAATGTAACCCTACTTTACGGTATTATTTTTTTTCGTTTTCATACATAGGTAATAATTGAAATAGCAAGTGTGAGAGAACCTTAAGAATAAGAACTCAGGATGCTTAGCCAAGTTGCCAATTGCTAATGCTTAGTAGCATATCGTAGTTTCCCTCTCTGTCGCTTTTTCATATTAGCGCAACAAAGACAGTTAGCTGCCTTTCGTTTACGATTGACGATTAAGCGATAGGCACTGGTCTCACCGCGATCTACTAAGCTATGAATTATCGGCTATAAACACAAACAAAAGATACGCAATCCCGTGTAAATAAAAGAGACGCAGCGACACTCGCCCGGCGATGATAGCTGATAGCTGGGCGAGTATCGCCGTGTCTCTTTTATTTACACGGGAGTGGGTATCTTTTGTTTGTGTTTATAGCCGATAGTTCGTAGCTTGGTAGCTCGTAGTGAGACCAGTGCCTTAGCGATTGGCAACTTGTCTAAGCACCCAGGTGACTGACAGCACATGTCCAAATAAGCATACCTGGGATAACTCGGGGAATTTATACGAAAGTGATGTAGCAAAATAATTTATCGACTAAAAATATATCGATGTTACTGTGAAAATATATCGATGAACATCAAAATGTTATTCGGAATAAATAAATATTAGGTACTTACTCTTCAATTAAAATAAAAAATAACTTTAAACGGGTAGTTACGCGTTTATTTTAAAATAGTTTTCAAAATATACAATTAATATTAAAATATCAATATTTAAATTGTCATTTTGATTAAAATGACATCTGCATACTAGTTTTTACTATCTGAAGAGGCCCGATATCAGATAATTATGACATCGGACCTCTGTACTGTAATCGAGAATGTTCAATAAGCACATATTTTATTATAATTATATCGACTTCTTTTTAATCGATATCAAATTCCTATAACTTGCCCCCAGTTATCCCAGGTATGCAAATAAGTAACATTGGGATGTAATAAAGGTTGCAATACGCGTGTTCAGTCATTAAACTTATTTTTTTAATAACTCAATAACATTAAGAGTTAAGACACTACTTTCTTAGAGAAATTGATTATTTTTGACCCAAATAAGCTTCCCTTTAAGTTAACGTGAATCAATAAAAACACCGTGTATAAGTCATACATCTATAATTGTTATGAAAATATGATTGATAATATAGTTTTATGTAATTTGTGATTTAGTTATTGTTATGAAAATGTGACTGGATTTTTTTTTATGGTTTTTTAAATATCTGACTAGTATGTATATGTAAGCGCATTGGTGTATACTGTCATGCTCATGTACCTATGTTTAAATTAAATACGATCCATTCATCCTTAGTTGTCTTATCTAGTAAACAACTTTCTAACCTAAAAGTACACGTTTTGTATTATAAACTGCTGTTTCCTTGATAAAAAAAATTAAGCAATTTACTAATCACTACGGACGGACTGCACACATACGGACTCAGGTAATTTGGTATAGGCAAATATGGCAGTTTATAACAGAAAACGTGTACTTTTAGGTTAGAAAGTTGTTTACTATAGATAAGCCAACTAAGGATGAATGGACTTTAAATGAAATTTGCATTAAGCAGTTAAAGTCGTGTTTAGAATTGAATACAATAGAATTCGTTTATTTGGTGTAAAAAGGTAAACTTAAATTAAAATACATCTTAAACTAAAAATAACACCAAAATGGATGCCACTCAGCATATGCCGCTAGCTAAAGTTTTAGCCATAGCGCTGGTTTTCAGGGCAACCAGAATAATGTTTTTTTAATTATTATTTTATTTATTGTTGCAGGTGGATATACTGTTTCATCGTGTCCCCCTCGGAAAAATATACGTTGTAAATAAACGGGACCATGAAAGATTAGGTGAGAATAATAATCTTAATACTATAAGGTATAATTGAAAATTAGACCTAATTCACATTGGTTTAGTTAGAGTTGAAAATGAAAGTGGAAAATTTCAATGATTATTTCGTATAATCGGAAAAAAAAACGAGCTGTTTGGAAAGAAACGGGATTCAATCCGGAAATTTACGTAAGATAAGTTACGTAAATTAGAGATAAGAGAGAAAAGTTATTAGGTTATTACACAAAATTGAACTTCGTGACACAATTTTTTTTTGTAATCGATTCTTTGGGTACGGCAAGGCTCGTAACCGGTTTTTTTAAAGAACCTCGAAATAGCCCAATATTTAAAATGTTTTATATTATTTATGTAGTACTCAAAATGTTATGAAATTACCAACTTCGTATTTTTAAATTACTCCATTAACAAATAATTGATATTCCGAAGAACAAAAAAGAACGATATTCGAACCGTTCTTTTGTATGGAGTAAAAACCGGTATCCGAGCCCTGGGGTACGGTTTTCTAAAAAGATTACCCTGGCGTGGCTTTCAACTTGTAATATTTTGAACAGGTATAAAACTAGACAGTGAATGCAACATAACGAGCGTAGATGCGCTGTCTCCGTGCGCGCGCGCAGGTCTGCCGCCGCCGGGCCGCTGGGCGCTCACTGAGGTCAACAACCAGCCGCTCACTCTACTTAAGGTATCCTGAATTTGTAGTCTCCTAAGGTCTAGTCATATAAGAGAAACATCCAAAATTTGCCAATGAAATATTCGACATGAAGTTAAGCCGATTTAAGTTTGTCTAAAAATTTTACCAGTCAAAATAAATGCAATTCTGTTCTAATTGAAAACAATTAAAATTTGTTCGATTAACGTCTCCTAGGTCATTTCTAGTGATCGTTATCAACGTGCACTTTCCGTAGCAATGGCTATGGTTGACAGAAAAAGTAACAAATGTGAAAATGCGATTTTGTTCTATTACTCGTACTCTCAGTAAAAATAGTATTCTCCTTAGGATACATACAAACTATATCCTACTTTAATTTATGACACAAAATAGTAGGTACCTTAAATTACATTTTGCGAAGTCTTTCATTTTAAGTAAAATGAATATTCAAGTGGATTAAGATCAGTGTTACATAATGGATTTTTCAATTTGACGTGTACGTTTGACGGCCGAATCTTTATAATATATTTTAGTCGTTTACTCGTTTGATCAGTGTAATTTAAATAGATTATTAAAATATGTATAGGTAGGTAATTAATTTTATAATTAAAATTACTATAATTTCTGAAATTGTAATAATTGAAAAAATACCTGTGTATTTGATTTTTCTGTCAACCATGCTTTGCCACCAAACCGCACGTTGATAACGATGACTACATTTCTAAAGCCAGAAATTGTATCTACTTAACTATGTATATCAACCCGTTTATTTCATTTGAGACTCACAGTTTTTTATCGGTACATACACCATTTAAACATTAGACACGCATAGCTGTGTCGATAGATTTGGAGAGAAGTTTAAAATTCAAAAAGTTACATAAGTAGGTATTAACTTTTTTCATACTACCTAGTCGGTCTGAAAGTTCTGTCATAAAAGTTATGACGTCAACAAAGCTAACAGGTACTATTAAATATATAACTCTATACATGGTTTTAAAGCTTTTTTAATAGTGATTGACTTTCAATAAATTTTCAGGAAAATTATTGTTTTGTTTTCGCACAAAGCCTCTTAACATGTGAAAAAAGGTATGAAAAAAGACACGCTAAAAACACGCGACCGATTCTGGCAATTATAGCCCCTATTTATTTTTATTTTGTTTTCTATGGCTTTTTCTTAGTAAATCATGATAGCGTTGTCTATTACCTTTATTTTGATGTACAAGAGTCAACTGGTTTTTAACCTTAAATAGCTATTTTACGTGATTTACCAAATGCCTTTATTTCCTGACACTCAAATTTACGCGTTTGAAGCGAAATTGTAAAATACGAATTATTCCAGATATAACCATCTAAAGTACGACCTTCTTAGAAATCTACATTCTAGCTTTAAAAGATGTCCTATTATAGAGGTTACATAAAAAACAAAATTTATAATACTTCTACAATATTGGTTTTCTATCAGTTTTGTGAAGCATGTTTTCACAAATTGCCCGCGTGCTGACTATGGTCCAGAATCTCAAGTTTAAAAGGAATGGCACAAAATGTGAATATTCATTTCAAAACAATTATAACGCAATTTTATAACCATAAAATAAGCTTTCAAAACATGTTTACGTTTATTGTATTCGTTCTTTTTACAATGTTTTATAAGCCAAAATCTTTATGACAGAACTTAAGGACCGACTAGGTAGCTCTTTACTTCTTATTAAACTAGTTAAATATTTTGTTAAATAGGGATGCGAGGAAGAAATGAACCGTATCGCAGCCCACGGCACCGAAGTATCAGTCCTGATCCAACCTTCGGCACTCGTCAAGAAAATACGTTCAGCTCTCAAGCCAAACAAGACTTTATTGGGATTGAGATGAGGCCCATAATCGGATACATGGTTAGATTAAGGTAAAATAGGATCAGAGATACTCCCAACATTATAAATGTTTTTGTTCACTTCAACTTACAAAATTTGACGCCCGAAAGCTGCAAGGTGCGATTAAAGACGGACAACTCAGTAGATTTTACTGAGTTCATTTGACACGCTAAGTAGATACGTTTGCTTGATCTATGGTATATATGACATCTGTGGGCAACACACACTGACCAGGGCTGGGCTACCGGTAAAATTTTCAAACCGTTTTAACGCAAAACCTTTTTATTTCGGTTTCGTTATACCGTTATATTTAAACCGGTTTTTAAAGGACCGTTATCATAAAACTGTCAAATTAACCGGTTCAGAACATTCAAATAACTAGCGGGCGCTCTAAAAAATAACAGATTTTTATCTTGCAGCGAATGTCAAGGCAAAATGGCGTTCTTTGGATTATTCCACTTTACGTTAATTAAGACGTAACGGGTAATGTTGAATAATGTAATATTACTTTCTTAATAACGAAAACTTTTTTTTTAACAAGCATGAAAGCATGAACTGAGTCCCATTGCCATAGTGATCAAAAAATCGCCTATGCGCTGCCTACCCTGAGGACTTAGATGGATTGCCTCTATCTACGCCAGTAATTACACCGGCTATCTTACCCCCAAACCGAAACACAGCAGTGCAAACACTGCTATAATATTAAAATTAAATGGTTTTCTTAACTCATTAACAGAGCCCGGAAAATCCAAAGCAAAACAAAAACTGTCGCAATTAAACTAGGGTGAGAAACATTTTTTTTATTTTGCAATGGATTTTCCGGGCTCTTAGGTATTGTAAATCATTGATCATTTACCTACTTAGGCAGGGTTAGTGAATTTTATAATATAAGAAAAGTGACGTTCTAAAGGCACGTAAATAATACATTTTTGAGTACACTTTACAAGTATTTAAGTATTTCATAATATTTGACCAAATTTTTCTACTTGTACTACTAAACGTATTTTAAACCGGCTAACTAAAATATAAGTTAGACTATAGTCTAGTGATAGCCTAAAAAAGTTTAAATTGTGAACCAAATTATAAGACTATTAAAATAAATTAAATCAATTTTTTAACTTTTCATATGAAAATTTCTAAATTCTCTTTTTGATTTTGTACAATTTTTAAACACTAACTCCCTTATTCATAAACGTCTGCTAACTTAGCTAGCAGATAAATAACGTTTTTAGTACAGATTGTGCCTTTTTTACGCGCTAGTGCGAGAAGTGGCTCATTTTACGTCAGGTTCAAAACTTTGGAGGGCCATCTGTACTAAAAAACGTCGTACGAGACACATGCAAAAAGGAGATTCGTAACTCGTGTCGATTTAAAACTTTGTCAGCCTCCGTAGCCTAGTTGGTAGTGACCCTGCCTACGAAGCTGGAGGTTTCGGGTTTGAATCCCGGCGAGGGCATATTTGTGTATTTATTTATCACAAATATTGCTCCTTGGTCATGGCTGTCTATGTATTTAAGTATATACATCTGTATATGTAATGTATCTATCTATTATATATACGTCGCTTGGTACCCACTTCACAAGCCTATACTAGGTCGATTTGTGTAAGATGACTCAAGATATTTTTATTATATTATTATTATTAAAACACTCCCATCGGTCGTGTTTTAAAACATCGCCACTCGTTTCGAATTTCATGTTTTTCGCACTTGTGTCGCAATGTACTATTGTCCTTTTCAGTCATATTAATATTTCTATAAGACTAAAAGGAATCTTTACTTTATCGTGGTCCCTGTGGTTGACTAGAAAAAAATATTATTAAGTCCATTAAGTCCGCCGTATGTACTCTAGCTTATACAATACAGACAGTATGTCGCGGCGAGACAGATTTCCCGTCTTTTACTAACTATATTAATAAAAGAGGGACGGATAGTCTCGCCGCGACATATTGTCGCATCAATCATGTGCTAAGCCTACTCCTTGCTAACTAAGGGATGTTTATGGATAAAGGGGTAAAATTGTATGATAGTCATGATGATAGTATTATGATTAAAAAACTGTTATTAATACTCTTGAAAGCAATTTAGTCAATATTATTTAAGTATTTGGACGTTTTTTTAACAGCAGGGTAGTACATGATTGAACCGACAGTATATCGCGGTGACAGACTATCCGTCCTTCTTTTATTAACATAGGTAGTAAAAGACAGGATATCTATCTCGCGGCGACATATTGTCGCACCAATCAATCACGTGCTAAGCGTACTGATTTATTTTCTTGATCTGTGTAACTATCAGTTAAACTTCTCGTATTTTAAAGACAAACGGGTCTTAATCCCGTATACTTACGATTAATTATATCCTGACGTTTCGGGCATGACGTCTGCTTTCGACCACGGGTGTAACGTCATGCCCGAAACGTCAGGATATAATCAAACGTAAGTTTACGCGATTAAGACCCGTTTGTCTTTAAAATATGAGTGATAGTCGTGAAAGTTTAAATAAATGGAATAATGTAACTGGATCAAACTTAAGATCATGTTACGAGTCTTTCCGGTGGACATTTTAAAAGTTAAGGGCTATGAGAGTTAATTCCCTTATTGTCATTTAAAGGCAATTTCCTATTGAATTGTATGATAAAAATCACGACTACACTCCTACCAGTTGCTTACTATTGGCCACAGGAAAGAGGGGCTCTACAGTTCAGCAGAACACGCTCTTTTTCTTTCCCGTGGTCGATAGTTGACAGCCTGTGGACAGATAGTAATGATTTTTATCACACAAAGCAATGGAAAAGGAGGACGTCTTAATGAAGATTAGGCTTTCATAAGAAAATCAAGTTTTATAGGCCTTAACTTTTAGATTGTCCACCGGAAAGACTCCGAACATGGATTTACGTTTGACCCAACTAACGATTTTTTATTTTATGTATTATCGTTCTGAAACTAACGGTCGTGAACGGTTTTGGCAACAATTAAAAAAACATCCATGAAATGTACTTTAAAGCAGTTCTCTAGAAGTTTGAATAAAATGATTATTTAAAATGATGCGTGCGTGAAATTAAAATTAAATTGATAACAAAATACTACTAAGCACTACTAATTTTATTCACACTTTGAGAAATGCTCTAATACACATGTATACAGGGATCGGAACCGGTTTTTTTAGAAAAACCGCGATATAGCTCAATATTTTAAAATGTTTTACGCTCTTTATGTAGTATTCAACATTTTATGTAATTATTAACACCATATTTTTCAAATATGTACTCCATTAACAAAAAAAATATAAACCGAAGAACGAAAAAGAACGGAATTCGAACCGTTCTTTTGTAGAGCAAAAACCGTTATCCGATCCCTGCATGTATACTTTAAGGTTAGTGTTATTTATTTGCAAACGCAGATCTGACATGGCAGTATTTATATTATAATTTCTGTAGGCATAGGCTTGTTGCTTTTCTTACCAACGATTTATTATTCAAATTATATCGACCATAGTGTTGTCTCACTCAGATTTGTTAATCCGTGACAGATATCTCGACAACTGCAGAGGCCCATTTCTCAAAGGCTTGTAACTTGTAATACAAGTGGAAGACTCTTTTTGACACTATTAATTAGATAAGGACTTCCGCTTGTATTACAAGTTACAAGCTTTCGAGAAATGGGCCCCAGGTCGTCGTAGTAGATTTTTTTTCTCTCTTGATAATGTCAGACGATTCGAAAATGCTTATTAATAAGCTTACTTGAATAAAGAATAGATTGACTTTGACATCTAATTACGCAACTTGTCTATACAGTCGACATTTGTAATTGCACGGTTTTTAAGCAATTTGTCATTGTGATATAGTATATTATATGTAGCCTACTTAGGTATAAGTTTAATATTTTGTACATATTAAATATCTTTTTTATGAAGTCAGTCATATTGTGAGTGTAATGAAGGTATGACATTTTAATATCTATAATAAAATTAGCGTGTTACTCTTAATGTTCAAAAATTTGAATCTAATCAGTTTTTTATTCTAAGTCTTACTCTTATCTTAACATCTAATCGGATATAAATATCTTTTTCATCACACTTGCTGTCTAAGCGCGCCATTGCTTGCGTGCGTAGCGGGAGTAATAGAAAAGTGAAATTCCCTAGGGAGTAATAGAAATTTCAGTACGTCCTTTAATAGTATTATGTCTTAAAACTTATTTTTTGTCGACAAATGTGATGAAAAACATTGTATGCATCACGGTTGGTAAGCGGAATACTAACTCGAGTCATAAAAGCCCTCCGCCTGGCGGCGTCGGGCTTCTAACACTCTCGTTAGTAATTCCGTACTTACCTCCCTTGATGCACAATGTACTAATACTTTATTTGTATCCAAAATAAAGTAACGATTTTTTTAAAACGTTACTATTCTCCTCTCGTTGAATAAACCGGTCTGGTGTCATTTAACGATATGGTCGGGACCATCTTTTATCCATTCATCGTCACTTTCGCACAATAACAAATTTTCACCTTTGAATACGCATCACTATTCTATATAACATATGACTGACTTCATATTGTAAATAATGTCATGGTTTTTGACCAAATTTTTTCTATTCAGAATGGCTAACTTTTATTTTTTTCACTGATCTATTTTTTTAATGTAGTTTCTGATTTTTCTATACGACCCCGTTTTTAAGTTAAAATATCGTTTTTTTTAAAGATAAACATTTGACGACATTTATATACCGCTTTACCGATACAGCATACAAAACAAAACAGTGGTGTTACTAGTAAATTTTACTAAAGGATCTGTATCACTGATTTATTTTGTAAGTTGTATGGATGTATATGACGACATACAACTTACTCACGATCTCTATTATAACAAAAAAAATGAAACCGGGGTAGTTACGAAAAATCAAAATCATTTGGATTCAGGTTTTCAGAGTTGCCAAATAAAAAAAAGATCAGTGAAGAAATTAAATGTTGTCAATTAAAGGCTCCTAGATATTTAGGTAGACAAAATCCAAAATTCTAGACTAGATTTGACAGATTGGTATTTATTATTGGAATTAAAGTAGATGTTTTTTATTTACCCATTTTAGTTGTAAGTGTATGTGATCTATTTCTATATGACGGTTTTATACATATCTTAATTTCGTGATCAGTTTACCATACTGATAAATATATGTTACTTATATACTTTGTTTTTATTATTATTCCTAAAACCTACCCTAACCTAAAATACAGAGTGAAACAAAAATATTGACGATCCGTTTGTTTCCAGGTGTCTAATCTCCGAATCAGAATATTATACTAATGGGCACTTAAACTTACTACCAGTACTACCACTCATCCTGTATAACAGATTAGATTAATCAATTTCTGAATATTATTACCTACTACTTTAGGTATTTTATTTTTGGTAAGTATTTTTCATGTAATTACTATTATACGAATCGTCAGTAGAATTTAAAAAAAAGTAAGCAAGCCTAAAAACTTTCATTATTCTATAATCACGCTTTTTTAGAACACAATCTTGGTTTTATTACGAAATTAAAATCTTAAACCTTGAGTTAACTTACATTTTTAGTTTAAATTATTGATATTTTTTAGTATTATTATCTAACGTAAAAATATATCTGCGTTTCACGATTTGTCAGAGTCAAAGACGCCAAATGCTATGAAAAATCAACCATAATATTTGTTTACCTTTTTTTTTGGATTCTACTGAAAATGGTATAGGTACGTATGTACTTAACGTTTTCTAGGATCTCATAAAATAAAATACAAAATTCAATAACATAATTTAATCAGCTACACAGATTGAATACGCTTATACCTAAACTATGTGATGTCATGAAGTGGTCAGTAAAAAAGCAGGAATTAAAAAAAGCGCGATGGGTTCACAGATACAAAATATAAATTTCGCGCGCTTTTTACTGGTTTTGCGACACTATTCAAAATGGCGTCTCTTCGGCGATTATTCAAGATGGCGGTAGTGCCTCATGTGTAGGAGGACCCAGGCGGGGACGATCTGCCACCCGACCACCATGGTGCCTGCTAGCACGAACAACTCCTGAAATTAGTTAAAATACAAGTTATGATCAAAGTATGTGTAGGCCCCCACAAGATGGACTGATGACCCTGGGGAGCTTGTAACTTGTAATACAAGTGGAAGTCTATTTTTGACACTATTAATTAGATAAGGACGCTTGTATTACAAGTAACAAGCTTTCGAGAAATAGGTCCCTGGTAAAGGTCGCAGGAGTCCGCCTTTAGGCTGATGGAATGATGATAACAAAGTAATACTCTGGCGAGCAAGCTTGGCAGTAGAAAAGGGCGGAAAAATTCATATTTTCTGTGGGTGGTCAACTTTTTGTGCCAATGTTTTTTTTATATGCAGTCGTTTTCTACTGACTAGCTGGTTGGCCAGAGTTTAGTTTTCTTATGGTTTAACTAAACGCCTGACAAAATAAAATATCAACGTTGCTTGAAGTGTGCTCTTGTTTTTACAGGCGCTCAGAATATCAAGCAACAAAAATACATTTTTATATTTACTTTTTTGCAATTGCTACGTGTTGCTTTGTTACGTGTTGACCAGCGTGTCTATCTGTCAAGTACTACTGCCAGAATTTGTTCAGAATATGAACGCACGTGAGATATAACATCACCTACAGGGCCGGATTTAGAGGTTGAGAGGCTTCGGGGCAACAAAGGAGTGGAGGCCCCCTGGCCCCCAATTATTTTCCAAATAAAATACCTAGACAATTTTTTCAATAAATATATTTTTTGGAAACGAGTATACATTATTTTATTATTTAACAAACATATAAATATAACCGGAAACAAGAATTATCCGAAATTAAATTCTAGCATTAACGAACGGAAACTTCCGAGCTTTTTACGCCGAAAAATTGTTGATGATTTCGCTCAAATCTAATTCGCGGAGTAGATCACTTTCAATTACTCAAAAAGAAATTTTCCTAATTAATGCGCAAAAACGAACTTTACGCACGCGGTAATTTCTCTATTTGACGCACAATGAAAAAAATCGTCCCTTACACGTGCAAAAACTTTTTTAACTCGGGTGATTGTCGCCCTCGTTTCACTCGGGCTCCAACTTTCACCCTCGCCGAAAAAAAGTTTTCCCGCACTAGGTAGTTAGGAAATGTACTAGTGTTTACTAGTCGGAATTAGAATTTTTTTTTTTCGAAATCTATTGTGGGGGCAACGAACTAGAGATACAATAGAAGCCTGACTCGAGCTCAAAAATGACCCCACGACGAGTGTGCTGCGAACGATTGAGTGTGCCGCGGTTGAATTTGACAGCTTTAGTGCAACAGCGATTTTCCGTGACATAGGATGTCAGCTGTAGAAAATAATAAAAATCAAAAGCCCCCGTACAATGCCGTCTTGTGCAGTAAAATGGTGTAAATCCAACTCCAAGGATCACAAGAAAGAAGATAGGAACCATTGGTTTGCGTAAGTTTGATCCTGAACACGATAAATAATTATTTAAAGCAACAGATTATTGTATAGACTAATACGCTGAACTAAATGTCGTATCTCTATACTAATTTCATAGTAACTTGTGTCTTTTTGTTACTGAGTTACATATTGGGGATAGGATTATGCAACATTTCTATGAGTAAGTAAACTACCTATTAATTTTATTTCCAAACAAAAAATAATTTAAATTTTGGATTTAGTTCGTAATCTTTCTACTTGTATTAAATATTTATTTATTCTAATAGATGTATAAAGTCAAACAAGAAAGTATGCCGTCGCTTTGTAGCACCACCTAGCAAAGTATACATATATTTTTTTTACATATTCGTAATATTCGTCCACCTTTTGTCTAATTTTCTAAATGATGCTGGTAAGAAGGTCTAGTTGGTGTATGTCAAAAATTTTATGTATACTTTGCTAGGTGGCGCTACAAAGCGGCGGCACATTTTCTTGTTTGACTTTATACATCTATTAGAATAAATAGTATCTATTACAATAAAATCTTTGCTTGTATGTATTACGACTATTACCCAGAGTGGGTAATAGTCGTAATACATACAAGCAAAGATACTGTAGTCTCGTTGTCGTCGTATGATTAAAGGAGACCAGTACTTATGGTATTTGACATCGCGCAGCGATAATAACGCGCGATTATAAGTCGCAATGTACATAGACCCCTATCTCTGCCATTAGTCATATAGGTATGTTCTTTTACTAATAGTATCAAAAGTATAAGGTTATTCATAAGGCATCTAACGAAACAGCACGTCTGTTAGAAACGAATAAATGCCGAATTCGTATGATTATCATTTTGATCTTAAGATACTCACCTACGACTTACTTGATAATTTGTATGCACAATTTATAGTACGGTAGGTAAGTGGAATACTAACTCGAGTCATTAAAGCCCTTCGCCTAACGGCGTCGGGCTTACTTACCTCCCTTGATGCGTACAATGTTTTTCATCACACTTGCCGACAAAAAAATAAGTTTTAAGACATAATATTATTAAATGACGTACTGACATTTCTATTACTCCCTAGGGAATATCACTTTCCTATTACTCCCGCTACCCGCGCAAGCAATGGCGCGCTTAGACAGCAAGTGTGATGAAAAATATTTTATTTATTTATTTACGAAAACTGATAGTATTTTGTAAAAATATTCTGGATTCCGCCATTTTTGCCACATGTTAACTCTTTGGTCAATTTAAAAAATAAACATAATCTGACTAAATTCGTATGCTTCCTCTACATGCCATAATACTTGCAAATGTTGGCAAATATACTTGGTCGGGTTATGATATTACAGCACTAGAACAATTACGTAATGAAAAAGCACGCGTGTTTAATATCTTGGATTATGAGCCTAATAGCGGTTCAATAATACCTACGTTACGAGCAAGTGTGTTGAAAAATACTTTATTACGGATATACCTTATTGTTTAATATTGACGTGCATAATCTCAACAAAAATGCGGGTCGAAATAATATTTATATGAATTGGTTCCATCTTGCAAAATATCATCCCTGTAAGGTTTGACAACGTCATAATATTGTAACGCCGCGCAAGAGGTTTGACGCATACAATTCTGTCTTACCGAATCAAAACTATTCAAAACTTTTATTAACCAATCACAACTTTTTTTTAATAGCGCGTAATTGTGTATTGGATATAATTTTAATGTGCGCGGACATATTTATAGAGAAGGGATAGCAGTCAGTGTCAATGGGGCTGGGGCCATTATTTAAAGGCATTTTTGTATGTAAAGCTTCGTCTATATAATATTCCGTCGCTGTGTGGGGGCCAATAATGGGCAGCTACGCCAATGCAGTAGGTATTTACGCGGGACGCCGTAAACTTCAATTTAGTTTCAATAATCGTGTACGCATGGCGTCTGGATTTGGCGGTCAAATAGGTATTTGCGCGTTCTTCATGTCTCCGATTATGAGATTTATGAGCCGTAGGTATCCATGTTTGTTTTGGGGTCTTCTGGGCTGCGTAAGTGCGTAGGTACTCGTCTCTAGCAATGATATATAAGTAAAGATACGTTATACTCTAACAAAATGAGCGAAATAAATACTTCACATCATACACCTACGATTTATTGACAGTTGACATACACCTATCTTCATACTTCAAAATGCGTAAAAGAGATGGCAAAATACTTATACTGGTATTTAATAAATAAAAAAGAGACAACTAGCATTTGACAATTGCGCGTGCATTCTTATGGTTGTTATTGATAAACATTGTTTTATCTTTGTTACTCTTGATCTTAAACAGCATAAGCTTGTCTTTTTCTCGAAGTCAGTCAAAAACGTCAAAATGGCGTCCTATTTATTTTCAATAAATAGTAAAATTGAAAAAAATATATAATTCAGTTCAATTGCGCATGATGTGTGATGTTAAGGGAATTTTTGCATTTTATTTCGTAGTTTTCATTATTGTATAACATAAAATGACATTTTAGGGCGCAGTTCATGTGATTTTCGAGAACTCGGCAGTGGTACACACCTCTCGGTGGTCTGGGTAGAACTAAGAGCGATTGTTAGAATTATCACAATCTGCGCGCTTCAATTTTAGAGCCGGTGTAACATATCTTTACTTATTATATCATTGGTCTCTAGGACTTTCCTGGTCATGTGGTCTGCGGTCTACGAAAACTAAGGGAATCGAACTTGGTCCTGTCAACCTGATCATCAGAATGGCAGGCAACTTAATTTTAGAGTTTTTTCGATTTTTAGAGAGGTACTAATTATTTGATATACTCATCAATCTCATCATATCAAATAGTAACATAGATACTAAATATTGGATGTAGGTACTCTTTGTGTAAAATTCTTCCATTGTCCTGTCAACCTGACGCTTACTATTTTTCGACCCACTTTTTGTATTTTTTTTAAGACAGTGTTTTCAGCTCTACATAACGGGTAGGCGCACATTTTTTTTTTATTTTGCCATGAATTATGCCATAATTTTTGATAATTTTGCCATAATTTAAAGAAAGGGTTAAGAATGTAAATAAAACTCACACTTCTAATTGATAAATTACTTTACTTAAACTCTAAACATCTAGTACTTTATTCTTGGGAGCGGTAGTTCTTGATGTTGACCAGTACCCAGGCGGGGACGGCGCACCAGCCGACCACCATAGCGCTGGACAGCACGAGCAGTTCCTGGAAATGAAGTTGGATATAGTCTGTGGCCATTGTTTTATTTTGTTTAGTTTTTATTCAGATTGTGTCTAGAGGGAGACAATGAAACATTTAAATATCATGGGACAAATCGACCTAGTCCCAATAAACTCTATGACCTAAGGCCATTTCGCTACATAACGTTGTCTCTGCCATGTTAAGTAGCGAAAGAGCTTGGAAGGCAGTATCTTCGTTTTGCCAAAATGTTATGTCGCAGAAGGAAGCAGCGTAGCGATTGCGTGAGGAAGATCTAGACACAGCACCCATTGCTACGTAGAGGAAGAGGGTGAAAGCGAAATCCTTTTGCAAATGCTAACCACCAAATATCTCAGAGCCAGTGGGTAAGGCGCCCACATTAAACGGCGCTACATGTGTCGGATAGAGAGTCAGAACGTCACTGACTCTCCATTCCGTAGTGTGGAAATTTCGAGCTGCTGGGGGGTCGTGGCATCCCCACTAACGGTAAACGGTGACGCCGCAGGGGTTTTTAGTGGGTATTATTCTCTGTCGAAGTATTCCATAGACATGTTCCAAAAACGTGTACTCAAAATAGGCATGATAGAAGTTGATTAACCGTTTCAGTGCGGATGACACGCCAGGCGTGTCATGAATGTTTTACATTAACGAGTGGCGTATGACACGATAGGCGTGTCATCATATTCTATGGCGTAAGGCACGCTTGGCGTATCATGAAGAAATTGTTGTCCGCTATAGATAAGTTTTTGAAAATGGAACACGCAACGAATCGGTTATCGTAATATTATAAGAAGATATAGAGCAGCTGTATTTGTTTGGTAACTCCAATCACACCTTTGATAGAGTGATGGAGACAGATGCTTGTTTGTTTTAGAATTTCAAGGTAGGTCTGCAGGAAAAAGTGATTTCAGTTTGGTGTTGTTGACATTACATTACATAATTAGGATTTCCACCAGCTGGAGATAGATGAACTTGACAATATAGACTTCTTGTTTATATCAAAACCTCAAATTGACCCAAATAATATCTTGAAAATTATGTCTCAGGTAAATATAATATCTTTGATAGTTTTGAGTATCTGCCACTCTCTCCCCAAATTGTGACTTGGTGGATGTGACAGTTTCTCAATAACAATATATTTGCGCACCTAGGCCCTCAGACATAACAAAACATTTTAAAACAATAATCTGAATAAAAACTAAAACAAAATAAAAATAGACAAAAAAGGGGAGAAAATACATGCTATGATTGATTTATAATCTCACAGGGAGTCATCGATCATGTAGAATATGCCCGGTTTGCCAATGTGGATTTCAAATTTGTAGTATCAATGTTTTGAGGAATCAATCAGGAAAAATACATGCGGTTTAATGCAGGACCAGTGAGGTCCATGGACAGGGCTTGGAACTGAGTTTAATCAAAAAGTCAATTTTTATATCAACCCGTGTACATGGTACATGTATGTGTAAGCTATTGACTATAAAAAGTCGACTTTTACTGTAATGGAATGAGGAAAAATTATTCATTCTTCCTGAATATCTACAATATTTTTTATGCATATGAAAAAACAGAAGGGATGTAAAACCTTGCATGATAGGGGTACAAAACCATCCATCGGGGTATAAAAAAGAAACTTGCCTTATGACTGATTTCAAAATCCAACTTAAACATCTCAGCTTCAATATAAGTCCTTTAACCAATAGTTCTACTGGAATTGTGTTAAATGTTTTGTTTGTTTATAACGTGGATTATAAATAATAATCATTGAGAAGTCATAGAAATAAAAACATGAAATACACAGGAAAGAAATGATTATAAACAGCAAAAATTTACTTAAATAACACTTGTAGGTTCCTCCTTCATCAGTTGTTTGTTAACGGTGCAAATAAATTATCCTCTAACGATAATTCATTAAGGTTTGAATGCATATACAATTAACACAGATTGCATTACTTAATTTATAGAAACATAACTCTCGATTTTTATCTACAGAGCTATTATAACCTAAGTTTCCTTATAAAATTACGTAATGTAAAAAACTTCACAATCCTAATTACAATTAAGAAACTATCTCCTTTATTGGTCTGTAATTGAACGTGAATACTAGAAACTGCATTTTACATTGGTTTGTGAAGCTATTTACACGGATAGCCATAAAATTGAAGAAAAATTATGAATCTCACTTACAGCTTTCGTAACCTTTTCCCTGGCGGGGGTGACGACTACGGTCATGTTCCTCTTTTGAACGATGTTCTTGGCGATTTGAGCATTGCTCCTGAGGAGGGTCCTTGCAGCCAGCATTTTGATTTATTATAATATTTCACTTCACAAACTGCAAAGCAAGTGCGCAAGAATTTGAGGAAATATCGACTCACTCAGGGATACCATATGAAAAAATGCTGGTCGTAGCTGCTGGATAGATGCTGGATGCTGGATGGTATGCTGGTTACATAAAATGCTGAACTGAACTTACGCAGGTAAAGAAATGCCTCGAATAGCGCCGTTGCAGCGCTTGTTTTTTTTTTAAAACACAATTGTCAAAAATCATTTGTTTAGGAGTGCGGCATTGCCGAATATCATCCGATTTATCGTGATTTACTTGGAATTTTAATTAATAAAGAAGCGTGAAAAATGGCTGTAAGTATTTCTGTTACTAAAAATTGTATAATAAATCGATCAAACGTTCTTTAGAATATTTCCTTGTACTAACATGTTAGAAGAAATTTTAGGTTATGTTATAAAAGTATTGGTATATTGAATATTTCATTTAATAACACAATTAATCAATGAATATTTTATTCTAGTCTCTAGCAGCAGCGCAAGTGCAAGAAGTGCGCTCTATAACGCGTATTGAACGTATTGGGGCGCACTCGCACATTCGAGGTTTAGGTCTCGATGACTCTTTGGAGCCCCGCGCCGTGTCTCAGGGCATGGTGGGCCAGAAGAACGCCAGGAAGGCCGCTGGCGTCGTGCTACAGATGATTCGAGAAGGTATTGAACTATCAGTTGCTATGGCAACATGTTACACCTTAAACCAATAAAAAAAAAGATTAAGTATTTCTATAGTATGCATTAATTTAAATTTGGTTGAATGATACGGACATTTAAGATTGCTCCTACCCATCAAAACTCACTAAACCAAATGCCATTTATTTTGCATATTGTCGTAGATAGAGCAATACTGCCTAACTAACAAATTCAATTAGGCTCAATTTGAGTGTCAATTGTTTGATATTTGAACTCTATCTGCTTTGGTAGTTTGGCCGTATTGCCGATGATACAAATATATTATGGAAGGGAAAACCTCTTTATGTCTAGTGGGAATTGAAATCCAAATAATTTTAAGTGTTTTATGCTAATAATACTTTATTATGGGAGATCACAATTCAAGGGCAAGCTGTACTTTAACAAACTTTGTGTTATTGAAATACAGGGCCATTACTGATTTCAGCATTCTCAGTCTGTTATTGCCGACTGCTGAGCATAAGCCTCTCTTAGAGTATGCCACTGATCCCATCAACAATATTTTGTCACCAACTCAGCACACCATTTTCATTTAACCCTTAGGTGCATATGGTATCACACATTTTATTTCTGAAATGACTTGTGTAAACAATCGATGCCAATTAGAACTCTGTTGCTCAGTGTGACAGTCGCAATTGATTACTTATTTCGACATGTGTCATTTCGGTCATATCGTTTTTGATACTGTATGCACCTAAGGGTTAACCCAGAGGAATGCAATGAATTGCATACCACTACATCACACAAGGCCCCCGGGGATAGAGCCGAAAGAGACTTTGGACCCGGGTATGTCCTTAAACTACGACCAAAATAGCGGTGGAAGATCCCTCAGGGGGCCGCCTGGTAGCTACCACCCTCCTGCCGGAGTCAGGCGCCAAGCAGCTTTGCTGTTTTCCGTCTGTGCGCGGGAGTGCCAGAGCCTTTGGGGTATGAATGGGTGTCAGTTGTGTTGCTAAATGCCGGTTTTTGGGTCGCTGAGTGACATCGGACCAGGCACCTCACGCTGGAGGGTAGCGGGATCCGAGGCACGGTCTTGCCGGTGGCCGACCGCAGGAAGTTGGGGGCCCAATCACACGACAGCCGCGTGTGGGAGGCTGCCCCGCCACCTAGCGAAAAATCCTGGAATGGCTCCACCGTGCCAGTTGGCGACTGGACGGGAGGACCCGGTGGACTATTTCAGGGGGGCTCGGGCGTCCCCGCAGTCTCCAAGTGAGCTTCCTTTTATGTCCGGATTAGCTGTAGTGATCCAAATGGCAAACGTAGCACCTCGACACCCAGTTCATTCACCCAACCCTCACTCCAAAATTATGAAAGCTCAACCAAAGAAAAGATTTAAACACCGGCGGCACTTCCTCCCTTTGAAAGTGCACCTCACCAACATCAGGGGGTTGCACTCAAATATCGATCCGGTTCACCACCATCTTGAAACCGAAAAGCCGCACCTTTTCTTTTTGACGGAGACGCAAATTAAAACCCCAGCGGACGCGGCGTACCTCAACTACCCAGGCTACTCTTTGGAATACAACTTCAAAGCACATGCTGGGGTCTGTGTGTACGTCCGCGATGGCATCTGCTGCAAGCGTCTCCGTTGCTTTGAGCTTGCCGGGTTCTCTACTCTGTGGATAATGGTTGACACAGGCACAGAGAAAGCTCTGTATTCCTGTGTCTACCGTTCGCACAGCGGAAACCAGGAGACAACAAAGCTCTTCGACCACCTTACGGAGATGGCTGATAGAGCCCAACAACGGTACCCTGCGGCCCAACTTATATTTCTCGGGGACTTCAACGCCCACCACGAAGAGTGGTTGTTCCCGTACGAGAAATCTAACCACGCCGGGAGGGAAGCGCGCAAATTTGCTGTATCGCTTAACCTCACCCAGCTGGTAAAAGTTGCGACGCGGGTACCCGATGCTGCAGGTCAAACACCCAATTGCCTAGACCTTCTGCTGACAACTGATCCAGACAGGCACTCGGTTTCGGTATCAGCTCCGCTGGGATCATCCGACCACTGTCTGGTGAAATCTGTGTCGATTTACTCTCCTCCAGATCTCTGCCCTAGGGGCACAAGGAGAGTATGGCGATACGAGTGTGCAGACTGGGATGAGATGCGGCATTTCTTTGCATCTTTCCCTTGGCTGCAGGTCTGTTTTTCTTCAGGTGACCCCTCGTGTTCTGCGGACGCTGTCGCGGATGTGATTCAGCAGGGAATGGAATACTTTATTCCGTTTTCCGACATATCGCTTGAACACAGAGCCCAAGCTTGGTACAATTCGGATTGCACTAAGGCTCAAACCCTTAAGCTGTCCGCATACCAGGCTTGGGTAGCAGCCCGCGACTCTAAAGCCGGAGCACAGAGGGTTCGTGCGAAGAAGAAAGCCTTTAATTCAGCTGCCAAGTCCTGCAAACGGGTGTTAAGAAAGGCTCGATTCGACCACGTCAGTCGTATAGGGGCCAAACTCGCCTCCTACCCTCCTGGTAGCAAGCGATTCTGGTCCCTGTCGAAAGCGGTCGAATCTAACTTCTGCCATCCCTCACTGCCACCTCTGCAGAAACCTGATGGTACGCTGGCCCACTCCGCGATAGAGAAAGCGAACTTGTTTGCTTCTCTATTTGCGAGCAATTCACGTCTGGACGCAGGATCTAAACTCCCACCTACGCTACCTCAATGCAGTTCCTCTATGCAAAGAATTGCAATACGCCAAAAAGAGGTACGCCGAGCTCTGCATGATCTAGACGTGAACAAGGCCAGTGGGCCAGACGGTATACCTGCACGTGTGTTAAAGCAGTGTGCGCCCGAGTTGTCTCCTATATTGACACGCCTGTACCGCCTCTCTCTCCAAACTAGAACGGTGCCAAGGTCCTGGAAGCTTGCAAATGTCCAGCCCGTACCCAAGAAGGGTAGTCGTGCTGATCCCTGCAATTACCGACCAATCGCCATTACCTCCATGCTCTGCAAAGTCATGGAAAGGGTACTTAACGGCAAGTTGCTGGCATATCTCGAAGCAAATGATCTGCTCAGTGACCGTCAATATGGCTTTCGCCAAGGTCGGTCGACTGGGGATCTTTTAGCATATGTCACGCACTGCTGCGGCGAAGCCATCGAGAGGAACGGTGAAGCCCTTGCTGTTTCACTGGACATCTCGAAGGCTTTTGACAGGGTTTGGCACGCAAGTCTCCTCAGCAAGCTTCCTGCATACGGCATCCCTGCTGACTTCTGTAGCTGGCTGTCTGACTTCTTGAGTGAACGGTCGATCAGAGTAGTCATTGATGGCTGCTCTTCGGACCTCATGGCCATTGACGCCGGTGTTCCTCAGGGGTCTGTACTCTCAGCAACCCTTTTCCTGCTGCACATAAACGACATGCTGCATCCCAGCATTGTCGGCTATGCAGATGACAGCACGGTTGTTGAGAGATATCTAGTTGGTGCAGGGGACAGCAGGGACGACACGCGTTCACAACGAGAGGCCATGGTCGAGCGGGTGAATTTGACCCTTCGTCTTGTCTCCCAGTGGGGAGAAGACAATTTGGTCTCGTTCAATCCCGCTAAAACTCAGGCGTGTCTGTTTTCCGCAAAACGGAGTCCATTTGATCTGACTCCTACTTTCCGTGGTGCATCTGTACCTATTACCGGCAGCCTTGATCTCCTCGGCATGGAGTTGAGCCCAGTCCTCAACTTTGGCAACTTTATTGAGTCTAAAGCACAAACTGCAGCCAAAAAACTGGGCGTCCTGAACAAGGTGAAACGATACTTCACACCTGGACAGCTTCTAACAATATATAAAGCGCAAGTCCGATCATGCATGGAGTATTGCAGCCACCTGTGGGACGGCTCAGCTAAATACCAACTCGCTACTTTAGACTCAGTAGAACGCAGAGCCAGGAGAATGATTGGTGACAAGAAGCTGATGGCTGGGCTACACTCTTTAGCCCATCGGCGAAAAGTTGCCAGTCTGTCGGTGTTCTACAGATTGCACTTCGGGGAGTGTGCTCAAGAGCTGCATGAGCTTATTCCACCATCCCCATTTTACCATCGAAATTCTAGACGCACGGCCGGGTTCCACCCTTACTTGGTAGATATTCCATTTGTTCGTACAAAGCGCTTTGCGTCTTCTTTCCTTATGCGTACTGCCAAGGAGTGGAATTCCCTGCCGGCGTCTATATTTCCAAGATCATATAACCCGTCAGCCTTCAAGTCAAGGGTGAATAGGCACCTTCTGGGCAAACTCACTCCATCGTAGGCCACGTCTCTGCCCTTGGCTAGTCTGTGGCCATGAGTAAGCCTATTTCATATAAAAAAAAAAAAAAAAAAAAAAAAAAAAAGATAGACTTATAGATTTATTAAATGGTTTTCCACATTAGGTAAAATAGCAGGACGCGCTGTGTTGCTGGCTGGTCAGCCTGGCACCGGCAAGACAGCTATTGCCATGGGGCTAGCGCAGGCACTGGGACCCGATACACCTTTCACTAGTATGGCAGGTATGATATTTCAAGGTTGTAGATTAATCTGCTTAAAACAGTGCACATTTCTATGATGAATTGAATGTTTTGAGTTTATTTACTAATTTAATTCTGAATGTATTGCGAAAACACAAATCAAATTATTTATTAACTAAATATTTTGATTTGTACTTTTTATTTTTCCCCAGTAGTCACACTACTAAATACTATATAAATTATAAATATTAGGTAATTTTTCTTTGGTATATGACATCTAATATTTATAATTTAATTTAATTCTGTTTTTTTTTTAAATTTTGATTAATTTTCTTAAACCCCTGGAGTGCCGAGTGACATATCTGCCACAAGACATTTGAACTTTACTTAAAATAATTAAAGTCATTAAATGTCAAGCAAATTTGTGATAGCAGCATAATATATTTGTCTGATCACATGTCCCACTGTATTCATTTATTTTATTGAAACTTGACTGAAAAAACTGCATGCAGTGCACTTAGGGGAACCTATATTTTCTGTACAGTCTGTCAAAAATATTATGGTCTGGGTGTCAAAAATATATTTACACAACCTTAATATCAAAGACAAAGTCCTGTATATATCCTCCTGAGTCCCTGAGTCCGTTATAAAGGCCAAAATTATGCCATGTGTTTTTACACATGGCAACGGACGGACAAGCCGAGCGCTAAAAAAATTAAGTTATCAATAAAGTCCCAGAGTCCGTTATAACGGCCAAAATCATGACATGTGCAAAGACCGAGCGCTAAAAACTAAAGTTGTCCGTAAACGCCGATTGACCGTTATAAAGGCCTTAATGTTTCGCGCTTAAAATCAGGCGATATTAGCATGATTTTGAGATTTAATGGTTGTCATCCAATCAGAAATATACCTATCTCTATTTAGCAAAGGCTATTGCCCAGTAAACAAGAATATTCCGTTAAGTGCGACGTCAAAAGTCCGGCAAGATGTCACGTCATGCAGATGGAGATGAGTTCAATCTTATTTTTTCGCTTAAACCTGTTTGTTTTTGTCTGCTTTTTTATGTATTCAATGAGTATTTTACAAGTTTATTATAATGTAATTACTAGTTTTATTGTAAATATGATGTTTGAAATACAATTACGTGTTAAATTAATTTGACCTTTGTAAAGCCCTCTCGGACTTTGTTCATAGCATCATTAAGTCCTCACAACGAGTTTTTCTTGAAACACGTAGATTAAAATTTCTTAATTAGTTATATAATGTTAGAGAAGGTTTATTACAATTGTTGTTAAAATACTTAAGTAAGTTACTTTATGAGGATTCTATTGTGATGTGAGAAGAAGACTGATTTAACTACAACAGTTTTGTATTGAATTTGATTTTAAAAGAAAGATTTTAATGTTTTAATTTCAGAATGGTTCTACATTTTTTATTATTTTTAAAAATTATTGCATTTTGACAATTCCTTATATTTTATTTCATTTTTCAAAGATACACCAGATTTCATACAAAATGACTCGTATTCGCCACATTTATTATAAAATCTTAGTCACATAAAAGCCGAGAGGCCTTTCTAACGCCCAAATAATTTGTAAAATAAATCATGCTTAAAGTAGACCTCTTCGAGTATATAACCAACTTTGTTCCAACAAAAATCTGACAAACTCATTTTAAACCTTAAAATAAGCGGCAGAAAGTTCAGGACTCAACACTGATGGTGTTATAAAGGACTCTCGGCTTTTATGCGAGCGTACTCGATTTTTACCCAGGACTTTACGCTGATAGTGTTATAAAGGACTCTCGGTTTTTATGCCACTGTACTCATTTTTTATCCAGGACTCAGGAGGATATATATTTTGCCGCCTGAAGCGTAATGATGTCTTTGACGTCGACTACCAATATGGCACATTTATTTCGATTAAAATTATTGTGTTTCATTAGAATCAAATATTGTACATATTTTATTAAGAAAACTTTTATTATGACAGTTGTATTAATGACTTATTTTTCTCTTTTAGGTTCGGAAATCTACTCTCTTGAAATGAGTAAGACAGAAGCCTTGACACAAGCCATTAGGAAATCCATAGGCATCAGAATCAAGTAAGTAATTCTTCAGTTCAGTAGTCTCACGTGTATTTTTCTCATTCAACTTTTAACGTTCGCTCGCCGCAAAATTCACATTATTTGTGTCAAATCACGAGCCTAAGGCACTGGTCTCACCGCGAGCTACTAAGCTATGAACTATCGGCTATAAACACGATCAAAAGATACGCTCTTCCGTGTAAATAAAAGAGATACGGCGATACTCGCCCGGCTATCAGCTATCACCGCCGGCATTCATAGCTTAGTAGCTCGCGGTGAGACCAGTGCCTAAGTACCATGAATTAAAATGTAACCCTCTCAATCGCGAGTACGTATTTAAACTCGATAGTTTTTCTTATATTCTCTTCTTCTTCTCTTCTTTTTTATATTGTGATCTTTCTTCTTCTTGATTATGGGCTAGGCCTATGACCTATGCCCGGCAGTGAACTGATGATGACTAATCGCCTTTACCAGGGAGGAGTCAGAAATCATCGAAGGCGAGGTCGTTGAGGTGGTGGTGGACCGCGCGGCCGGCGGCGCGGCCCGCGTCGGACGCCTCACGCTCAAGACCACTGACATGGAGACCAACTACGACATGGGGGCCAAGATGATCGACTCCATGCTTAAAGAGAAGGTTAGTCAACATCAATTTGTTTAATTATAAAACAAATTGATGTTTTCTAATCATGAATTGATTACAGCGCCCTCTATAGCAAATTCAACGCAACGGAGAGTTGTCGAGTTTGCGGACGATTGTGGTAGACACACGTCTTCGAGTGGCTTAAGGTTGTAGTACCTTCGAAACATTAAGTACAGATGTCGCTAGTGATTAGCTTCACATTACCATTGACTAAATTCGCTGTGATCGACGGAAGGTAGTCTGGTGTAATTGGAAGCACGTTGGACCGGCAATCCAGAGGAAGCGGGTTCGAATCCCGTGACAACCAGAGTCTTTCGCAGTTGATTTTTTCTATGGTAAGCACATCTATTACGACATTGTGGGAAGGTTAGTCAAGTTTTTTTGCCTTGTAACATGAGGCCTCCATACCTGAGGTGGTAGCGATCCTGCCTATGAAGGTGGGGGTTCTGTTTGGAGGATACCAGACTATACAGTGATGCTCATGTTGGCTGGCTTACACTGAAGACTACTGACATGGAGACCAACTACGACATGGGGGCTAAGATGATCAACTCCATGCTTAAAGTTGTCTTGAATTGTGAGCTCTGTCGATCCTAATAGAAGAAAACCTTTGCCCCGAAGTTATACACCGTGTTTTTATTGATTTCCGTTAAATTAAAGGAAGCTTATTTAGGTCAAAAATAATCAATTTCTCTAAGGGGTGTATATACTAAGGCTTGGCTTGTTCACGAAATAAAGTAGCCATTGTTGTAAATTTTTTTTTTTTTGTATAAGACCATACCTTAGTATGGAATCTATGGATGTTATTACAAAGAAGGGATCTTTGCCTATGTCCTCGGACGCTGTGGTTGATATTTATATCAATTTCTCCATAATTATGGACTTTTATTTAAACTTCTGGATTTAAGTAGTGTTTCTTCATATTTTAACCATTTTGGGTCATTTAGTTTCCCAATGGGTCTTAACTAAATTACAGTAACGTTACTATAATAAACTGTGAATCTCGTGTCAATTTTTATTAATTATTTCAAGACTAACATTGCCGAAATCGTCTCGGAATTCGCACATTTTTGGGCCTGAACTTATGCATTAAGCATTATCTGAAGTTATTTTGATTTTGACGACTTTTCAGCGAATGTTTTTGGATATTGGATTGTTAAACATAAAACAGAAGAATCAAGTTACAGTCCCATGGCTGTTAGGACTACATGGGACTGTTGCGTAACAGTAGAGACTGATTTTACGATGGCTACTTTATTTCGTGAACAAGCTTTAGTAGCATAATTAGTGGGTGATTGAAGTTTGGAAAATATGAATACTATTAAACTGTTATTTTAAGAGGGACCCAGAATGTAACCATAGCAATAACTGAAATAAGCTGGCTCCAATTTCACAACATTGACAAGTCCTACAATTGTAAATCTACGGTTTCTCCAATAGGGAGCGTCTATAGGCTACAGTTACCGCTTACTATCGGAAGGGCCGTGCGTTTGTTTGCCACCAGCATAAAAATTAGTGCAGGAACTTTAATAAATCAGCAGTAAATAGCTACTTTTATGCGAAGCAAAATTATAATTGTCACAAAAATCACGACAATTGTAACGAAATTCCGACATAAGCCGAACCTCATGTCAAGAATTAATGGAAATTGTACTAAACCTTGCGACAATTGTCACGGGTTTCGGAAAATAAAAAGTACTTTATTAACGATATAATAACGTTATTAGTAATCATTTTATGTTGGTGGCAAACAAGCACATGGACCGCCCGATAGTAAGCGGTAGCCGTAGCCTACGGAGGCCTGTGACGTCAGTAACAGTGATATTTTACAATTGTCACAATTGTAATTATGGTGAAATAGGTCACTGATCGACCCTATCTTTAACTCAAGTATTTTCTAACGTGTATATTTGAACAGGTTCAAGCTGGAGACGTTATAACCATAGACAAGGCGACCGGAAAGATCAACAAGCTCGGTCGCAGCTTCGCCCGCGCCAGAGATTACGATGCTACAGGTATTTTAAACCATAGACTAACAAACTTATACACCGTGTTTTTATTGCTTTCCGTCAAATTGGACAGGTTACTTGGGACATTAGTAGAAGTTGCCTGGTATATCGGCTTTTGTTAATTTCGTAAAAAAAATGTTTTTTTCGTTTTCATACATAATGATGAAATTTGTATAAGATTTATTTATAAACCAATGTAACACACAAAGAGTATAGCTGGGGCTAAATGAGAATAAAATTATAAATTATAAATAAACTAAAACTAATAAAAACTATCAAAATACACATATATATATATATATATATATATATATACAAATACCTATAAAAAGAAAACCCCCTCCAATAAGTCCGCCTGCGGCATTGAATCCATTATGCTGGCGGCATTCCCTCACATAATAATTGTAATGGCAAGTGTGAAAGAACCTTACGAATAAGATCTCAGTCGACTGACGGCTGCTGACGGCAGATGTCAAAATAAGTACCATTAGGGTGAAGACACATTTATCAGCATGCGTACGCATTTCTTCTATAGAAAATGCCAGTTTAGTATGGGACCGCGTCCAGCTTTCCGCACGCGTACGCATGCTTACACGTTTCACGTTTCCAATTTTATTAGACAAAATGCATACACATGCTGATATATGTGTCTTCACCCTTAGGATGTAATAAAGGTTGCAATACACTTGTTTAGTCATTTAACTTATTTTTTTAATAACTCAATAACAGTAAGAGTTAAGACATAAGAATATTTTTAACCTAAATAAGCTTTCCTTAAATATAACGGAAATCAATAAAAACACGGTGTATAATATCATTTATTATACAGAATAAAAAAATTCCAATTGTTACTGGCGACGATATTATGAGAGTCACCAGTAACACCATGGCACCATCGTCATCATCATCATATTCATATCAGCCGAAAGAAGTCCACTGCTGAACATAGGCCTTCCCTAAAGATTGCCACAATGACGGGTCCTGCGCCACCCGCATCCAGCGGACTCCTGCGACATCACTGAGTCATCAGTCTACTTTGTGGGGGTCTATTCACGCTACGTCTTCCGGTACGTGGCCGCCACTCGAGAACCTTTCCGCCCCAACGGCTATCGGTTCTACGTGCATTGTGCCCCATCCACTGCCACTTCAGTTTAGTGATTCAGAGAGCTTTATCGGTTACTTTGGTTCTGTTGCGGATGATCTAATTTTTAATACGATTTCGCATAGAGACTTCCAGCATAGCCCTCTCCAATTGGCTATGTAAAGTTTTCTGAAGGTATGAATTTCATATCTTTCCCAGATAGTCGTCGTCTTAAGGTTCAAGAAAATGCGGTTCATTTATTTTTATGTCCTATAATTTCTTAACAATATTTTTTTAAGTGAATGAGGTGACATTTGTGCAGTTTTATACACGGTGGAATTTAATCGGTGAACAGGAACCCATTTTTCTAATTCAGTAATCGATGGCGGTCACGTTTATGTAGTACTTAAGTGGAACCAAGTTTTTTTTTTAGCATAAAATTTGTTTTATGTTGAAATTAAAATTTATTGTCACCCTACTAATGGTTTAGTCTGAAAAGTTTAATACCTCTTTTCAAACTATCAGCCATAGAAACTTAAAACATAAATGAGCAATAACCACTCACATGCTTTAATTTTTGCGATAGACTCTATTCCTATGTAAAATAAGAGCGATGCATGGCTGATAGTTTTAAAAGAGGTATTAAACTATTCAGACTAAACCATTAGTAGGGTGACAATAAATTTTAATTAAAGTTTAATTTCAACATAAAAATTTGTTATGCTAAAAAAACTTGGTTCCACTTAAGTACTACATAAACGTGATCGTCATCGATTACTGAATTAGAAAAATGGGTTCCTGTTCACCGATTAAATTCCACCGTGTAGATGAACAGAGCCTAATGAGTTCGTCCGCAATCAGTACAATGAAATATAAAAAAAAAAATTTGTCAACGTCAATGTCACTCGTGTCATTCATTCATTTTTTGTGTCACTTCGCTCACTTAAAAAAAGATTATTAACTATTTATAGGAAATAAAAATAAAAGAGCCGCATTTTCTTGAACCTTAAGACGACAGATATCAGGGAAATATACAATATTCATACCTTCAAAAAACTTTACATAGCCAATTGCCCTTTGGGTGTATTTGAGCCATCTTATGAGGCGACCACGATTCAGTGCCGTATGTCACTGACAACACACACTAATCAAAGTCTTCAATGAGATTGTTTGATAAAAATATGTGTTATCCACAGGTCAGCAAGCTCGCTTCGTCCAATGCCCAGAAGGCGAGCTGCAGAAACGCAAGGAAGTTGTCCACACTGTGACTCTTCATGAGGTGGACGTCATCAATTCCCGCACCCATGGGTTCCTGGCTCTCTTCTCCGGTAAGTCATCAATAACTTGAACAGAAGACTAAAGGCAGGGTCAAGATACAAGGAAGTTGTCCACACTGTGACCATGAGGTGGACGTCATCAACTCCCGCACCCATGGGTTCCTGGCTCTCTTCTCCGGTAAGTCATCAATAACTTGAACAGAAGACTAAAGGGTCCAGGGACAAGGAAGTCCACACTGTGACCCTCCATGAGGTGGACGTCATCAATTCCCGCACCCATGGGTTCCTGGCTCTCTTCTCCGGTAAGTCATCAATAACTTGAACAGAAGACTAAAGGGTCCAGGGACAAGGAAGTCCACACTGTGACCCTCCATGAGGTAGACGTCATCAACTCCCGCACCCATGGGTTCCTGGCTCTCTTCTCCGGTAAGTCATCAATAACTTGAACAGAAGACTAAAGGGTCCAGGGACAAGGAAGTCCACACTGTGACCCTTCATGAGGTGGACGTCATCAACTCCCGCACCCATGGGTTCCTGGCTCTCTTCTCCGGTAAGTCATCAATAACTTGAACAGAAGACTAAAGGGTCCAGGGACAAGGAAGTTGTCCACACTGTGACCCTCCATGAGGTGGACGTCATCAACTCCCGCACCCATGGGTTCCTGGCTCTCTTCTCCGGTAAGTCATCCAAACCCCGGATGACGGGAGCAAAAATGCGTTTGTCACTAGTGCTTAGTTAAATATCGACTATTCTATCGACATCCATACCAACATTTTATGAATTAGAAATGTATTGATCAACAGTAATTTATGCAACCGTACGTAATCAAAGGCATGGCAATCTAAAATTGATAAACAATAATATGTCAATAATACCTAGTACCATAGGACAGTTACAAAACGGAAATTAAAGCCTAAAAAGCAGCTTGAATGTCGTTCAGAATTTCAAAGTGCACTTGTTAAGATTACTTTTACATTCTCAAGACGAAATTATTCACAAAAAATATCAAAATGCGTTGACTAAAAAAATTGGTGAATTCATATTAAAAATCTTATATATTTTTTGATATCTGGAAAAGAAGTGGAACTACTAGGGAAATATAATTAGCATAATCTATAAACTTCAAATTAAAAAATCGTTCATATGGATGTCGATAGAATAGTCGATATTTAACTAAGCACTAGTGACAAACCCATTTTTGCTCCCGTCATCCGGGGTTTGTCATCAATAACTTGAACAGAAGACTAAAGGCAGGGTCCAGGGACAAGGAAGTCCACACTGTGACCCTCCATGAGGTGGATGTCATCAACTCCCGCACCCATGGGTTCCTGGCTCTCTTCTCCGGTAAGCCATGAATTTTATTAACCATTGATAATGCCCGATAAGTACAGGTAAATTCACGAAAGCTGGCACGAATGGATTGAGTAAGCGACAGAAAGTATCTATATGTGGATGTCTTAATGACAGTAGATACAGGTTGGTATAGCACGGCCGCATACACACAATGATAGATGTCATTCATTTCATTCATTCCATTCGCCAGCTTTAGTGAATTCACCTGTACCGACCTGTATCTACTGTCATTTTGACATCCACACATGACATCCATACATTCTGTCACTTACTCGATCCATTCGTGCCAACTTTCGTGAATTAACCTGTAAAAAGGGCATAATTATACCATTAATTGGAGTTCGAGGCCAACGATATTACGACAGATGCGTTATTGTCAAATTTGTCAAAGTCTCTTATGTCATTGTCAAATAAAGTTGTCAGGTTTCGACAACCTTTTTGCTATTTAATTTATTTGTTTAAAATAATTCCTAATAAACACATTACATACCTCTGTAATGTTTGTACGCCTTTTTGTTTAATATGGCTGTCACAACTAGGCTTTTCTAAAAAACACTTAAATACCTAATAACTTTTCTTTTCTCTTAACTAACATTGATATGACAAAATTTTCTTGTAAAGAACTTAAAATGATAAGTGCCAACGTTGCGAAGCCTATTTTAAAAAGAAGTTGAATTACCAGTGAACACAAACAACAGCGTGCCATATTTATTAAGACAGTATGGTTAAATTACTAAGCCCCCTGCCTTATTATGGGCTAAAATTATGAGAAAGAAATTTTTGTATTTTATTTCTTATTTGTCTTCGTCATCACTTTATCCGCCTGATTCCTGGGTAAAAATCGAGTACACTCCCATAAAAGCCGATAGTCCTTTATAACACCATCAGTGTTGAGTCCTGAACTTATTGTCGCTTATGATAAGGTTTAAAATGAGTTTGTCACATTTTTACAAAACGTTAGATCTATATGATAATTTAAATGGAGAACTATAGCACTGCCAAAGAAATTTGTAGGTCAAAGGAATTTTACGAATACGAAATGTGAACATAAAGCACGCTACAATACAATGTATTATTCTGCAATTTTCTAAACGTATGCAGAAATAGGGTTTTAATTTATGTGTAGTTAAATTGCTGTACCAAATGTTATTAACACCTGAGGTGATACCAGCGCAATACCAACTTTGTTACTAATAATTGCGGATAATTAAGTTTTTATTAAAATATCTTATATTTACGTGAAAATAAGTAAATAATATTGTTTCTATAAATTAAAGGATTAAAATTACCAATAAATAAGATATCTAAACTTCTGTTTTTAGAAAATAAAGATTTACTATTGCGCGAACATTTCATTGTTGTGGTAATATTTTCGTAGATTCTTTGGCCTCGAACTCCAATTAGTGGTTTAATATATAATATAAATAATATAAATATGAATATTAATTTGAAAACAAGTTAAACAAGTCTAGTTACTAGGTCGAGTAAGTAGGGATACCATTTGAAAGATCCCAAATTGCGTTTTTGAATCGTAGCTTACCAACAAAATAGTGCCAAATATTTATAAAATATTAAAATCGTCATAAATATTACAAGAAATATAAGCATAGCTCTATTTTAAAAACTTTTTTATTAATAAAATTTATTATTTATTTAGCCATTGGTTCTTCAAATAAGTAAATATAAATAATGTTTTCTCAGGTGATACCGGTGAGATCAAGTCTGAGATTCGTGAGCAGATCAACAGTAAAGTAGCGGAGTGGCGCGAAGAAGGCAAGGCTGAGATGATACCCGGAGTTCTATTCATTGATGAGGTATGTATACAAGAGTTAAACGTTTGAGATACCCACAATGTCGTGACACTCGTGACAGATGTGCTTACTATAGAAAAAAAATACTGCGAAAGACTCGAGTAACCGTGTCAGCGTGCTCCCAATTACACCAGATTCACCCTGTATCATCATCATCATCATCATCAGTCTATAATAGTCCACTGCTGGACGTAGGCCACTCCTATTAACTATGCATTAGGAGGTAAATGCCCATAATCGCCACGCTGGGCAAGCGAATTGGCGATCGCAGTAATGTGTCCACTATGATGACGCTGCTGCCCATCATCAAGCTTTATCAAATAATGGTCAGTGACACTTCAATCCCTTAGTCGATTCTTACGACACCCGCAGGAGGAGTTGGGGTATGTATACAAGAGTTAAACGTTTGAGATACCCACAATGTCGTAACAGATGTGCTTACCATAGAAAAAATTTACTGCGAAAGACTGACGAGTAACCGGGTCAGCGTGCTCCGAATTACACCAGATTCACCCTGTATATTTCGGTTGAATCTGCGACCATACGATATATATACCATACCACCATATCCTCCTGAGGCCTAGTGACGTCACTTCATCATCATCATCATCATCATATCAGCCGAAAGACGTCCACTGCTGAACATAGGCCTCCCCCAAAGATTGCCACAATGACCGGTCCTGCGCCACCCGCATCCAGCGGACTCCTGCGACCTTCACCAGGTCATCGGTCCACCTTGTGGGGGGCCTACCCACGCTACGCCTTCCGGTACGTGGCCGCCACTCAAGAACCTTCCCGCCCCAACGGCCATCGGTTCTACGCGCAATGTGCCCCGCCCACTGCCACTTCAGTTTAGCGATTCGGAGAGCTTCACTTGACGTCACTTACTTCAACCGAATTTTAACTTTGACACTGTATCTATAAAGTCAAAATTTTATGTAATATATATATGACTCAGGGCCTCACGAGGTTAAGTCTGCGACATGGACGTCTAACGCCAGCTGAAAAATGCCCCCGAAAACAATTGTTCAATTGTGCCAAGATGGTCAGGATCAGGATATAGCGCCTTTCTTAACACCGCGCATATTTCGACGCAACATCTTTGACAAATGTTTATAGAATATAGCCAATCAAAACTTTGATGGACCAATCACAACTATTTTTAAATGGCGGTTTAAGTTTTTATAGGTTGACATTGAAATTCATTACCATGATGCATCGAAAAGGGGATGACACTTGTCAACTAAAATTCAGGACCGTTTTTGAAAGGCAATTTAGTATGGCGTGCGGCTTCCATGTTTTATTTGTTCGTAGGGTTGAATACAAAATTGATGAACTTTCCCCAGGCCCACATGTTGGACATCGAATGCTTTTCCTTCCTCAACCGCGCCCTGGAGTCGGAGACCGCCCCGGTCGTCATCATGGCCACCAACAGGGGCATCACCCGCATCCGGGGCACGAGCTACAAGAGCCCCCACGGCATACCGCTGGACCTGCTGGACAGGGCCATCATTGTGCCCACGCAGCCGTATGACCACAAGGACCTTAAGGAGATCCTCAATATCAGGTGAGGCCCGTTCTAGCAAAGTCGCTGTAAACTGTTCCTGCCCCGCTCTAACTGCATCCGTCCTGTTCTAACTGCAACCGTCCCGCTCTAACTACACCTCTCTCATTCTATCTGCAACCGTTCCGCTCTAACTACACCTCTCTCATTCTATCTACTCCCGTCCCGCTCTAACTACTCCCGTCTCGCTCTAACTACACCTCTCTCATTCTATCTACCCCCGTCCCGCTCTAACTAGTCCCGTCCCGCTCTAACTACACGTATCTCATTGTATCTAGTCCCCCCCCGCTCTAACTCGGCCCCCCCCCGCTCCCACTCCCACTAGTGGACATCGCTGCCTCTCCCTCCTCAACCGCGCCCTGGAGTCGGAGACCGCCCCGGTCGTCATCATGGCCACCAACAGGGGCATCAACCGCCTCCGGGGCACAAGCTAAAAGAGCCCCCACGGCATACCGCTGGACCTGCTGGACAGGGCCATCATTGTGCCCACGCAGCCGTATGACCACAAGGACCTTAAGGAGATCCTCAATATCAGGTGAGGCCCGTTCTAGCAAAGTCGCTGTAAACTGTTCCTGCCCCGCTCTAACTGCATCCGTCCTGTTCTAACTGCACCCGTCCCGCTCTAACTACACCTCTCTCATTCTATCTACAACCGTCCCGCTCTAACTACTCCCGTCTCGCTCTAACTACATCTCTCTCATTCTATCTACACCCGTCCCGCTCTAACTACACCTCTCTCATTCTATCTACAACCGTCTCGCTCTAACTACACCTCTCTCATTCTATCTACAACCGTCCCGCTCTAACTACACCTCTCTCATTCTATCTACAACCGTCCCGCTTTAACTACTCCCGTCTCGCTCTAATTACACCTCTCTCATTCTATCTACAACCGTCTCGCTCTAACTACACCTCTCTCATTCTATCTACAACCGTCCCGCTCTAACTACACCTCTCTCATTCTATCTACTCCCGTCCCGCTCTAACTACACCTCTATCATTCTATCTACTCCCGTCCCGCTCTAACTAGTCCCGTCTCGCTCTAACTACACGTATCTCATTGTATCTAGTCCCCCCCCGCTCTAACTCGGCCCCCCCCGCTCCCACTCCCACTAGTGGACATCGCTGCCTCTCCCTCCTCAACCGCGCCCTGGAGTCGGAGACCGCCCCGGTCGTCATCATGGCCACCAACAGGGGCATCACCCGCATCCGGGGCACGAGCTACAAGAGCCCCCACGGCATACCGCTGGACCTGCTGGACAGGGCCATCATTGTGCCCACGCAGCCGTATGACCACAAGGACCTTAAGGAGATCCTCAATATCAGGTGAGGCCCGTTCTAGCAAAGTCGCTGTAAACTGTTCCTGCCCCGCTCTAACTGCATCCGTCCTGTTCTAACTGCATCCGTCTCGCTCTAACTACACCTCTCTCATTCTATCTACTCCCGTCTCGCTCTAACTACACCTCTCTCATTCTATCTACAACCGTCTCGCTCTAACTACACCTCTCTCATTCTATCTACAACCGTCCCGCTCTAACTACACCTCTCTCATTCTATCTACAACCGTCTCGCTCTAACTACACCTCTCTCATTCTATCTACAACCGTCTCGCTCTAACTACACCTCTCTCATTCTATCTACAACCGTCTCGCTCTAACTACACCTCTCTCATTCTATCTACTCCCGTCTCGCTCTAACTACACCTCTCTCATTCTATCTACAACCGTCTCGCTCTAACTACACCTCTCTCATTCTATCTACAACCGTCCCGCTCTAACTACACCCGTCCCGCTCTAACTACACCTCTCTCATTCTATCTACAACCGTCCCGCTCTAACTACTCCCGTCCCGCTCTAACTACACCTCTCTCATTCTATCTACAACCGTCTCGCTCTAACTACACCTCTCTCATTCTATCTACAACCGTCCCGCTCTAACTACTCCCGTCCCGCTCTAACTACTCCCGTCTCGCTCTAACTACACCTCTCTCATTCTATCTACACCCGTCCCGCTCTAACTACACCCGTCCCGCTCTAACTACACGTATCTCATTCTATCTACACCCGTCCCGCTCTAACTACTCCCGTCTCGCTCTAACTACACGTATCTCATTCTATCTACAACCGTCCCGCTCTAACTACTCCTGTCTCGCTCTAACTACACCTCTCTCATTCTATCTACTCCCGTCCCGCTCTAACTAGTCCCGTCCCGCTCTAACTACACGTATCTCATTGTATCTAGTCCCCCCCCGCTCTAACTCGGCCCCCCCCGCTCCCACTCCCACTAGTGGACATCGCTGCCTCTCCCTCCTCAACCGCGCCCTGGAGTCGGAGACCGCCCCGGTCGTCATCATGGCCACCAACAGGGGCATCACCCGCATCCGGGGCACGAGCTACAAGAGCCCCCACGGCATACCGCTGGACCTGCTGGACAGGGCCATCATTGTGCCCACGCAGCCGTATGACCACAAGGACCTTAAGGAGATCCTCAATATCAGGTGAGGCCCGTTCTAGCAAAGTCGCTGTAAACTGTTCCTGCCCCGCTCTAACTGCATCCGTCCTGTTCTAACTGCAACCGTCTCGCTCTAACTACACCTCTCTCATTCTATCTACAACCGTCCCGCTCTAACTACACCTCTCTCATTCTATCTACAACCGTCCCGCTCTAACTAGTCCCGTCCCGCTCTAACTACACGTATCTCATTGTATCTAGTCCCCCCCCGCTCTAACTCGGCCCCCCCCGCTCCCACTCCCACTAGTGGACATCGCTGCCTCTCCCTCCTCAACCGCGCCCTGGAGTCGGAGACCGCCCCGGTCGTCATCATGGCCACCAACAGGGGCATCACCCGCATCCGGGGCACGAGCTACAAGAGCCCCCACGGCATACCGCTGGACCTGCTGGACAGGGCCATCATTGTGCCCACGCAGCCGTATGACCACAAGGACCTTAAGGAGATCCTCAATATCAGGTGAGGCCCGTTCTAGCAAAGTCGCTGTAAACTGTTCCTGCCCCGCTCTAACTGCATCCGTCCTGTTCTAACTGCAACCGTCTCGCTCTAACTACACCTCTCTCATTCTATCTACAACCGTCCCGCTCTAACTACACCTCTCTCATTCTATCTACAACCGTCCCGCTCTAACTAGTCCCGTCCCGCTCTAACTACACGTATCTCATTGTATCTAGTCCCCCCCCGCTCTAACTCGGCCCCCCCCGCTCCCACTCCCACTAGTGGACATCGCTGCCTCTCCCTCCTCAACCGCGCCCTGGAGTCGGAGACCGCCCCGGTCGTCATCATGGCCACCAACAGGGGCATCACCCGCATCCGGGGCACGAGCTACAAGAGCCCCCACGGCATACCGCTGGACCTGCTGGACAGGGCCATCATTGTGCCCACGCAGCCGTATGACCACAAGGACCTTAAGGAGATCCTCAATATCAGGTGAGGCCCGTTCTAGCAAAGTCGCTGTAAACTGTTCCTGCCCCGCTCTAACTGCATCCCTCCTGTTCTAACTGCAACCGTCTCGCTCTAACTACACCTCTCTCATTCTATCTACTCCCGTCCCGCTCTAACTACACCTCTCTCATGCTATCTACTCCCGTCTCGCTCTAACTACACCTCTCTCATGCTATCTACTCCCGTCTCGCTCTAACTACACCTCTCTCATTCTATCTACTCCCGTCCCGCTCTAACTAGTCCCGTCCCGCTCTAACTACACGTATCTCATTGTATCTAGTCCCCCCCCGCTCTAACTCGGCCCCCCCCGCTCCCACTCCCACTAGTGGACATCGCTGCCTCTCCCTCCTCAACCGCGCCCTGGAGTCGGAGACCGCCCCGGTCGTCATCATGGCCACCAACAGGGGCATCACCCGCATCCGGGGCACGAGCTACAAGAGCCCCCACGGCATACCGCTGGACCTGCTGGACAGGGCCATCATTGTGCCCACGCAGCCGTATGACCACAAGGACCTTAAGGAGATCCTCAATATCAGGTGAGGCCCGTTCTAGCAAAGTCGCTGTAAACTGTTCCTGCCCCGCTCTAACTGCATCCGTCCTGTTCTAACTGCAACCGTCCCGCTCTAACTACACCTCTCTCATTCTATACAACCGTCCCGCTCTAACTACCCCCGTCTCGCTCTAACTACACCTCTCTCATTCTATCTACAACCGTCCCGCTCTAACTACTCCCGTCTCGCTCTAACTACACCTCTCTCATTCTATCTACAACCGTCCCGCTCTAACTACACCTCTCTCATTCTATCTACAACCATCCCGCTCTAACTACTCCCGTCTCGCTCTAACTACACCTCTCTCATTCTATCTACAACCGTCCCGCTCTTACTACTCCCGTCTCGCTCTAACTACACCTCTCTCATTCTATCTACAACCGTCTCGCTCTAACTACACCTCTCTCATTCTATCTATAACTGACCTGCTCTAACTACACCCGTCTCGCTCTAACTACACCTCTCATTCTAACTACATACTCCCGTCCCGCTCTAACTACTCCCGTCTCGCTCTAACTACACCTCTCTCATTCTATCTACAACCGTCTCGCTCTAACTACACCTCTCTCATTCTATCTAGTCCCGTCCCGCTCTAACTACTCCCGTCTCGCTCTAACTACACCTCTCTCATTCTATCTACAACCGTCCCGCTCTAACTACTCCCGTCTCGCTCTAACTACACCTCTCTCATTCTATCTACAACCGTCCCGCTCTAACTACTCCCGTCCCGCTCTAACTACACCTCTCTCATTCTATCTACAACCGTCCCGCTCTAACTACACCTCTCTCATTCTATCTACTCCCGTCCCGCTCTAACTAGTCCCGTCCCGCTCTAACTACACGTATCTCATTGTATCTAGTCCCCCCCCGCTCTAACTCGGCCCCCCCCGCTCCCACTCCCACTAGTGGACATCGCTGCCTCTCCCTCCTCAACCGCGCCCTGGAGTCGGAGACCGCCCCGGTCGTCATCATGGCCACCAACAGGGGCATCACCCGCATCCGGGGCACGAGCTACAAGAGCCCCCACGGCATACCGCTGGACCTGCTGGACAGGGCCATCATTGTGCCCACGCAGCCGTATGACCACAAGGACCTTAAGGAGATCCTCAATATCAGGTGAGGCCCGTTCTAGCAAAGTCGCTGTAAACTGTTCCTGCCCCGCTCTAACTGCATCCGTCCTGTTCTAACTGCAACCGTCTCGCTCTAACTACACCTCTCTCATTCTATCTACAACCGTCCCGCTCTAACTACACCTCTCTCATTCTATCTACTCCCGTCCCGCTCTAACTACTCCCGTCTCGCTCTAACTACACCTCTCTCATTCTATCTACTCCCGTCCCGCTCTAACTACTCCCGTCCCGCTCTAACTACACCTCTCTCATTCTATCTACACCCGTCCCGCTCTAACCACACCTCTCTCATTCTATCTACAACCGTCCCGCTCTAACTACTCCCGTCTCGCTCTAAATACACCTCTCTCATTCTATCTACTCCCGTCCCGCTCTAACTAGTCCCGTCCCGCTCTAACTACACGTATCTCATTGTATCTAGTCCCCCCCCGCTCTAACTCGGCCCCCCCCGCTCCCACTCCCACTAGTGGACATCGCTGCCTCTCCCTCCTCAACCGCGCCCTGGAGTCGGAGACCGCCCCGGTCGTCATCATGGCCACCAACAGGGGCATCACCCGCATCCGGGGCACGAGCTACAAGAGCCCCCACGGCATACCGCTGGACCTGCTGGACAGGGCCATCATTGTGCCCACGCAGCCGTATGACCACAAGGACCTTAAGGAGATCCTCAATATCAGGTGAGGCCCGTTCTAGCAAAGTCGCTGTAAACTGTTCCTGCCCCGCTCTAACTGCATCCGTCCTGTTCTAACTGCAACCGTCTCGCTCTAACTACACCTCTCTCATTCTATCTACAACCGTCCCGCTCTAACTACTCCCGTCTCGCTCTAAATACACCCCTCTCATTCTATCTACACCCGTCCCGCTCTAACTACACCTCTCTCATTCTATCTACAACCGTCCCGCTCTAACTACTCCCGTCTCGCTCTAAATACACCCCTCTCATTCTATCTACACCCGTCCCGCTCTAACTACACCTCTCTCATTCTATCTACACCCGTCCCGCTCTAACTACACCTCTCTCATTCTATCTACACCCGTCCCGCTCTAACTACACCTCTCTCATTCTATCTACACCCGTCCCGCTCTAACTACGCCCGTCTCGCTCTAACTACACCTCTCTCATTCTATCTACAACCGTCCCGCTCTAACTACTCCCGTCTCGCTCTAACTACACCTCTCTCATTCTATCTACTCCCGTCCCGCTCTAACTAGTCCCGTCCCGCTCTAACTACACGTATCTCATTGTATCTAGTCCCCCCCCGCTCTAACTCGGCCCCCCCCCGCTCCCACTCCCACTAGTGGACATCGCTGCCTCTCCCTCCTCAACCGCGCCCTGGAGTCGGAGACCGCCCCGGTCGTCATCATGGCCACCAACAGGGGCATCACCCGCATCCGGGGCACGAGCTACAAGAGCCCCCACGGCATACCGCTGGACCTGCTGGACAGGGCCATCATTGTGCCCACGCAGCCGTATGACCACAAGGACCTGAAGGAGATCCTCAATATCAGGTGAGGCCCGTTCTAGCAAAGTCGCTGTAAACTGTTCCTGCCCCGCTCTAACTGCATCCGTCCTGTTCTAACTGCAACCGTCTCGCTCTAACTACACCTCTCTCATTCTATCTACTCCCGTCTCGCTCTAACTACACCTCTCTCATTCTATCTACAACCGTCCCGCTCTAACTACACCTCTCTCATTCTATCTACAACCGTCTCGCTCTAACTACACCTCTCTCATTCTATCTACTCCCGTCCCGCTCTAACTAGTCCCGTCCCGCTCTAACTACACGTATCTCATTGTATCTAGTCCCCCCCCGCTCTAACTCGGCCCCCCCCGCTCCCACTCCCACTAGTGGACATCGCTGCCTCTCCCTCCTCAACCGCGCCCTGGAGTCGGAGACCGCCCCGGTCGTCATCATGGCCACCAACAGGGGCATCACCCGCATCCGGGGCACGAGCTACAAGAGCCCCCACGGCATACCGCTGGACCTGCTGGACAGGGCCATCATTGTGCCCACGCAGCCGTATGACCACAAGGACCTTAAGGAGATCCTCAATATCAGGTGAGGCCCGTTCTAGCAAAGTCGCTGTAAACTGTTCCTGCCCCGCTCTAACTGCATCCGTCCTGTTCTAACTGCAACCGTCTCGCTCTAACTACACCTCTCTCATTCTATCTACAACCGTCTCGCTCTAAATACACCTCTCTCATTCTATCTACAACCGTCTCGCTCTAAATACACCTCTCTCATTCTATCTACACCCGTCTCGCTCTAAATACACCTCTCTCATTCTATCTACACCCGTCTCGCTCTAACTACACCTCTCTCATTCTATCTATAACCGTCTCGCTCTAACTACACCTCTCTCATTCTATCTATAACCGTCTCGCTCTAACTACACCTCTCTCATTCTATCTACAACCGTCCCGCTCTAACTACACCTCTCTCATTCTATCTACAACCGTCCCGCTCTAACTAGTCCCGTCCCGCTCTAACTACACCTCTCTCATTCTATCTACTCCCGTCCCGCTCTAACTAGTCCCGTCCCGCTCTAACTACACGTATCTCATTGTATCTAGTCCCCCCCCGCTCTAACTCGGCCCCCCCCGCTCCCACTCCCACTAGTGGACATCGCTGCCTCTCCCTCCTCAACCGCGCCCTGGAGTCGGAGACCGCCCCGGTCGTCATCATGGCCACCAACAGGGGCATCACCCGCATCCGGGGCACGAGCTACAAGAGCCCCCACGGCATACCGCTGGACCTGCTGGACAGGGCCATCATTGTGCCCACGCAGCCGTATGACCACAAGGACCTTAAGGAGATCCTCAATATCAGGTGAGGCCCGTTCTAGCAAAGTCGCTGTAAACTGTTCCTGCCCCGCTCTAACTGCATCCGTCCTGTTCTAACTGCAACCGTCTCGCTCTAACTACACCTCTCTCATTCTATCTACTCCCGTCCCGCTCTAAATAAACCTTTCTCATTCTATCTACAACCGTCCTGCTCTAACTACAACCGTCTCGCTCTTACTACTCCCGTTCCGCTTGAACTGCATTCATCCAGATCTTATTACACCCGTCCCGCTCCGACTCTACCCGTTCTCCTCTAATTCTAACAACACCCGTCCCGCGCTAACAACACTGTAAAGGGGGTAAGAGCTTATTTACCGACAATAACGTTACTTACGAAGATTATAAACGACGATACGTTTAACTAAAGTGCCCACGTTCTGGACTGGTGACGTTTTTTAAATGGTCTCGTGGCTTTTAACAACAAAAATCCAGACTTACTTAGGTAGTATTGACGTACAAGCGTAAGCTTTATCAGTTAACAGTCAAAAAACGGAACGTATAATATATCACAGAATACATATTAGTACAAGTACAGAAAACGCTCACCAAAAACCCGTTTAAAGAAATAATGACTATTGCTACGATACTATTAAGGTGGAATGTCACGGTCAGCTAGGCACTACTACGCCAATAGATGGCGTTACAGTGCCTAGCTGGTGCGAATTCTACGTATTTTTAAATTTTATGTATGATAATGGAAATTATTTTAATAAGTGATGTGTTTGCCTAAAATAAACTGCTATTTCTAATGTGGCCAACTAAATTTCAGATGAGGTTTAATTTACAAAATAAGTTTATTTGAATAAATACGAAACGCTGTCGCGCTTGCGAAGTATGCACACACACATTCAAACCCTTATTCGTTGACGAAACTAATTGCTTATTTCTTCGGAACGTGTTTTGAACTTGGATTAGTCTAAGTTGGATGACCGTCTGACGCACATTCATGAGGACCAAGGTTCAAATCTCGTAATATCAAGATATATATTTTTTACTTTATAAGACTTTTTATTTTTTTATTGATACTTACTTTACCTATAATCACAATTATTCCAGTAATGCCTGTGGCCTATCCCACAAATCTTCACAAGCGTACAATTCTACAAAATTGTATAAATTCTCATACAAAATAGTTGTCAACTTTGTAGAATTGTATGCTTGTAAAGTTTTGTGGTATTGGCCCCTGAACTAGCCACCTAGGTTTAATTTTGGTAACCTTATTTATTTACTTAAAAATGTTTTCAGGTGATGTTATGGCATCCAGTTCCGGTATTTTTTGCATGGTCAATGTGGAATAGACCATACTACAAAAAACCGGACCTGGATGACCTAATAGGTGTACAATCAGATTGGGACGGAATCTATTCTATGACCTCAGACAAGTTTTCATATATGTATAGTTATATATTTGATATTTCTAGTCACTTTAATTATTAGATTCCTTCCCATTCTAATCACGCGCGGAATACATAGATAAAGAAAACAGATCAATTCATAAATTCAGTGTTTTATTTACATCATTTCATATTATTTTTATTTATTCTTTCTGGTTTTAGTAGGTACTATCTCTGTCAATATACAGTTTTTATAAAATATCACTAGTGTTGGCAACATGTTTTCTATAAAAGTTTCGTCGGTCATTTGTGACACCTGTGGCCTATACCACAAAACTTTACAAGCGTACAATTCTACAAAATTGTATAAATTCCCATACAAAAAGTTGACAATTTTGTAGAATTGTACGCTTGTAAAGTTTTGTGGTATAGGGGCCTGCAGTTGGCCTTGGATCTGAAATGAGAATACTCGTTGTTAAAATGGTGTCTGATGATTACTGGAATAAAAAATACAGTTCAGCTTTATCTAGTTAGATGGTGGTGATCCTGACTGCGAAGTTAGGGATTCAAAACAGGTTCAGTGAGTATCTACAAAAAGGTTATAGTTTTAAAAGTTGAAGGCCTGGAACTCATCATCCCTCGGGAAACTAACGTTTCCGGTATTTACATTAAAAATATGTTATACTTATAATATATATTGCTATTTATCTACATGACAAATTTCCTGGGTTATTCCAATCCGTGGAGCTGTTGTTTCGAAAACAACAAATGTTTTTATTATAATATAAGCATAGTGAAAATATGTAATAAACAATCTGTTGAAATAGTGGGAGGAAAGATACTCTACCGGACTTACCTTTTGATTTCTCCGTAATATAGTATAATTTCTACAAGGCTTCGCTTACGAGTTTTTCCCGAGCCCGAGTATCGGTGTTTTTTATAGCCTTTCCTTGGCGTTTGTGGCTCCATTCTCATGTAAATCACTGTAGATGCCACGCTATAAAATATTTGAAACAATCGTTAGCAATTTAGCGTCAATTCGGATTATACAAAGTAATTACAAACCGAAGTAACCAAATGACTGCCGGTGTGCCGGTGATTTTGAAAGAAAGAGTGACGTTTGAATTAGTGTTGCCGACGTTGCCGTGCCAAATGGATTATACGTTCAGTTACACGCGACTATCATTTAGTACGCACATTTATTTTAATAACATTAAATGTAAGAAGTCCAACCTATAGTAGCGTAAACTTAACTATTATGTATATATTTTCTATAATAAATGGTCTTCTGATACAAAATATAAAAATCAAGCAAATCGATCGAATACGAAATATCATAAAATAGTACGCGGGTTGGCTATTGGGTGTATACACGATGATTCTTAATCCGTGATCAGGAGTAGAAAAACATTAAAATTTAGCCCAAATTAAACTTATTCGGCGAGGTCTCAAGTTATTTCTTCACTGTTTAATGAATTAAAAGTGAAAACCTAATTAAAACAAATTACCACTTAATACATGGTCATCCTACAGTATAAAGTTTAACTACGATACGTCAAGTGCCATCAGTATGGCGGGAAACGGGAATTTGACGGATCTTATGTCAATAAAGACTCCTATCTACTCATTATCTTATCAGTGCAACACTGATAACGACAAACATAATTGATAGGAGATTTAACGGAGAGTTAACGTGCATTACCTAAACTTGGTAAAATCTTGAGCAAGTAAAGCAATTTGTTTTCATACAGTACAATTTAATAATTAAATAAAAACAATAAAACTGCATACCTGACCAACTAAAACAAAAAACATTATTTTAAACATAATTTTACAAGTGTTCAAAATGTCCACCGTGTTGTTCTTGACACAGATCCCCTTGATTGTTCCTGTGATTGGATTGATTCACTCGAAATCTTCTTCAGCAAAGAATCTTAAGATTTGTTGATCCAAATCGTCAGGATGATGACGAGGTCGTCCGGGTGCTCGAGCATGTTGTGGCACTGTAAACTGTCCGAAGTCGCGAAGATTTTTGGTGTATGCGATTTATTAAATTGTGTCCGGGGGTCGGAATGTTTGGATGAAGTCCGTGAAATAACTGTTGGGTTCGCCTTGTGCTATTCGTTTGTATTGATAAATGTACAGTATCGCAACGCTGTATGTTTGAGTACGGATGTGGTGAAGGCATGATTTTTGGTGAATAATTATAATTTTCTCATTCAATATCCGTGACTATGACTTTGTTTATTATGCGTATGACAACAGTGATTGACAATGTCATGGGCAAGGTTTACTCATAAATTGACAATTGCTAATAACTTTGTAAAGAGATTACAATACAACCTCATTAAATCCGATATGGTAGTAGTACAGTGACAAGGATTTTAGGATAAAATTTAATTCAAAATTAAAACATGGTTAAAAAATTAGTAAATTAGTTTTCACGTAATTACTACTTTAACGTAATCCCCATCAATTACTGAGTTAGAAAAAATGGTTCCTGATCACGGATTAAGAATCATCGTGTATATGACTTATATGGCAACATTAGCAACGCTTTCCGTTTGATGCAGTTTGATGGAACAAAATAAAATAACAAATTGCACGACATGCGTTCGGTTTGACAGAGCGGCAACGCAGCATTTGTGGTCAACTGGCAACGTCGCTTTTTAACGCACACGCCGAAGATACGATTGGTGTATGACACTGTCGCCGCCGACCCACACATTGACAAAGGGTTTAGCAGCCTTACCGAACAAGAGGTGCCTTTCCCCACGGATGAGGTCAATATTTTAGGTGGTGTACTAGCAGGACCTAAGAATACTCCATGCTTAATATCAGCTCTAGATCTTCTTTTGTTTCAGAGTTATTCAAGATAATGTAAAATATACAGGGTGCCGTTGAAAGTGGCACATTTCGTAAACTGTTCAAGTTAGATCAACCAAACAAAATTGTGTTTGATAACAATAAAATAAAATACAAAATGCATATTTTTAACCTGCATCTTGTCCTTATTTTTCATAATAAAAAAAGGTTTCTTGTTTTTTTTTCCATATTTTTTTTTATTTTACGCGGAGGTACACCTAAAAAAAAAATATGCATACATAGCCACTAATGTCCACTGTATACATAAATAAAAATATTTCCGTAAATCATCGTGCGTCATGCTAAAAAAAAATTTTTTTTAGAAGTAGTCGTTACTGGCATACAAATAAAGTACCAGTGCAGTGTGAACATAAGTTAGTGTGTAGGTATCCAATCTCTCGACACTTACCGCACAAAATATCATTGACGTAAATTGACTTATACCAAAAAAGTTAAATCGGTGTAATACAAAAAAAAAATTTTTTTTTTGCTAAACCAGTTAAAAAACCATAAGTTCAAAAAACTTTTTAGCTCATTTAGTTATATGTCCACTGAACTACCAATATGTTTAATCATTAATAAGGTACAATGTTGTGATACCTAGATACACCACTCATAGGTCGTAACTTTAACATACTGTTTCTCCTTAATGGATAACTTTAAAACACTGGGACCTTTTGCGAATAACTAGAGGCAGTCAGAGGAGTCTTCCATTTGATTTTTTGCTCCTGTTACAGGCCACACCCTGTATAAATCAGCCTCTTGTCCAGTTTGTATGCATTTTTTCTTTCCACATATATTTTTTAACGTTTTTTCACAAGACTTACACTTATTTTTTTCCATTTTCCTACAGAAAATGCAACAAATCAAATGTAGAAAACAATACTATGTGTCAAATGTTTATCTCTCTTTTATAAAGCAAATGTACTAATAAGTCAATTTACGCCAATGATATTTTGTGCGGTAAGTGTCGAGAGATTGTATATCTACACACTAACTTATGTTCACACTGCACTGGTACTTTATTTGTATGCCAGTAACGACTACTTCTGAAAAAAAATTTTTTTTGGCATGACGCACGATGATTTACGGAAATATTTTTATTTATGTATACAGTGGACATTAGTGGCTATGTATGCATATTTTTTTTGTAGGTGTACCTCCGCGTGAAATAAAAAAAAATATGGAAAAAAAACAAGAAACCTTTTTTTATTATAAAAAATAAGGACAAGATGCAGGTTAAAAATATGTATTTTGTAGTTTATTTTATTGTTATAAAACACAATTTTGTTTGGTTGATCTAACTTGAACAGTTTACGAAATATGCCACTTTCAACGGCACCCTGTATATTTTACATTATCTTGAATAACTCTGAAACAAAAGAAGATCTAGAGCTGATATTAAGCATGGAGTATTCTTAGGTCCTGCTAGTACACCACCTAAAATATTGACCTCATCCGTGGGGAAAGGCACCACTTGTTCGGTAAGGCTGCTAAACCCTTTGTATTAAAATAAAGTAGTGTTTTAAGCTATCATTTGACCATTTTTATTACGGAAATAGAATTTGCCGCAAATAAATATCAAAATGATTGTGGATGGAAGTAGTTTCATTGTAAAACTATGCTCCATTTACCCATATTTGAATAAATCAATTAGTATGAAAAACGAACCACCTTAAGTTCAAACTCCGACCGCGCAACGCTAAATGTCACGTAGAAGCGCGCTCTCTTTCTACCGCGTAACTCATACCTTTTCTGAAGGAATAAGGTTGCTTCCTTTTATAAATAATGTGATCTTAATATTTAATTACTACCTTTTTATACTGTTTTTATATATTTGTTTTATTATTGTTCATTGTTATAATCAATTCTCTCAGCAAATTGTTTGCTGAGATCGCGAAACGTCTGGTTGACGTAACTAAAGACCGAAGATCTGGCGACTTCCTCGCACAACGCATCAGTATTACTATACAGCGAGGAAGTGCCGCCAGCACTCTCGGTACAATGCCACAAGGGCCAATCTTAGATATAGGTGTATTATGATCTTCGTAGATGTACACGAACAAATAAAACATGGAAGCCGCACGCCATACTAAATTGCCTTTCAAAAACGGTTCTGAATTTTAGTTGACAAGACAAGTTGTATCATCCCCGCTTCAATGCATCACGGCATCATCACTCAATGAATTTCAATGTCAACCTATAGAAACTTAAACCGCCATATAAAAATAGTTATCATTGGTCCATCAAAGTTTTGATTGGCTATAATTCTATAACATTTGTCAAAGATGTTGCGCCGAAATATGCGCGGTGTTAAGAAAAGCGCTGTGTCCTGCCCATCTTGGCACAATTGAACAATTCATTTTGGGGTCATTTTTGAGCTGGCGTTAGACGTCCATGTTACTTATGGTCGCAGATGTACATAAATTGTTAGGAAAATAAATATTTTGAAAAAAAAATCGAATATTCTCTGACATCGTTCGAATTAGTACGTAGATATTTGAAGAACAACATTCGTCACCGCTCGCCGTGAGGTTCTACTGAATGCATCCTGGTGGCTCTGACAGTTCGAACCACAAATGTCATATATACCACAGATCAAGCAAACGTATCCACTTAGCGTGTCAAATGAACTCAGTGAAATCTACTGAGTTGTCCGTCTTTAATCGCAGCTTGCAGCTTTCGGGTGTAAATTTTTTTAAGTTGAAGTGAACAAAACATTAATAATGCCTCCTTAAGTAATATTAATTGCAACAACACAAAAAAATATGAATACTCAAGGGCCTGAGACATATTTAAAATCATAGGCAAGTAACAGTACAAAATCTCACACGCTCGGCCTTGTTGCCTGAACTTGTTTCTTCTATCCAAATCTAATTCTGTGGTTCGAACCCACACTCGCGAATTGGACAGGCCTGCCTACACGAAGCTTATATTGACCGTATTATTTTTGTCAACAGGTGCGAAGAGGAGGACTGTCAAATGTCAAGCGACGCGTTGACAGTACTAGCGCGACTAGCCACCGAGACCTCCCTCCGGTACGCCATCCAGCTCATCACCACAGCCTCGCTGGTGGCCAAGAGGAGGAAAGCCACCGAGGTAATAAATCTTCAACATTGACGTCCATATCCATAGTTCATTAGGTATGACCCTGTTTGCGAAGCTGGAGGTCCCAGCTTCGAATCCCTTTTTAGCTGCGACCATATGAATTTATTTGCGGAATATGGGTACATTTAGTTACAAGATACAATAGAGTTTTAGTTTCACCATACTCTGCTTAGACAAGCATGCAAATATATAAAAACAATTTTGTGGCTGAGGAGAATACACAAAATCTTTCCTTAAAACTAATCTTATTGCTAACTAGCCTATAAACTAATTATTACTAAACTTAGCGTTTAAAAACTCTCTCACAGAATAAACGCAGAGCTCACGTAGCCAAATGTGCAATTTCTTTTTGAATTGCGTTAAAGGAAGAGTTTTAATTTCCCCTGGAATTTTTTAAATATTTTAACGCACATAAAATAAGGAGTTCTTGTAGTTTGTCTTAGGCGTGATTTAGGTAAAAACAAAAGGTTTTTTTGCCTTG
>JALPQI010004469.1:0-59829 GCA_025490895.1 Thaumatotibia leucotreta
CTTTTCTTCGATAAGGGAATAGAAGTTGAGTTTAAGAAACGTTATTATGTTGTTTAATCCCAACTTCCCGTAACAACCTGCCGTCTTCTTCATCATACCCTTCTGCAATCGTACACGATAAGCGATAAGTCACGTGACCATTATGATGTATGGAAATGGTCACATGACTTTTCGTGCGTATTCTGTTATTCTCATACATTTATTACTTATCACTTAACATTTAGGATTAGGTCACTTTCATTCTAAAGGTGCGATATAGGTACACTATGGCGATAAATGGTTTATTAAATTTCTTATCACGTCTAAACTTTGGAGGGCCATCTGTACTGAAAGACCTCGTACGATACACGTGCAAAAAGGAAAATCGTAACTGTTTTTTTAATTTATTGCCACTCGTTTTGAACTTAATTTTCTCGCACTCATATCGTAATGTACTATTTTAGCTTTCATCCCTCACATATGTAATCTTATAATTTTATTTACCTTCTACCCGTTTATCCCCAGATCCCATCAACAAAAATTTTGATGGCTGTAAGAAAAAGTTATTTAAAGAAGAAAATTGCGTTCGTAATACATTGGTTTTGGCGTAAAGATGAAAATTAGCAATTTATAACGTCCCCTGTTTTCCGTACCCTTCCACTTTATGGCGTATTTTAAAGATATTATTGGCTGCTACTCGGAGTTATGAGAAAAGCAGTCTATTACACCGAAATGCCAGATTTATTTAAGATATTGCTTTTGCAAATATATTGATTAAAACATTCACGATTATCACTCATGTTCTAGTCTGTCTGCGACCACGGGTGTAACGTCATCCCTTTTCAGGATAATATTAAACGTAAATTCACGCAATTATGACTGGTTAGTCGTTAATATGTAATTGCTTTATTTATTTCGGTATTAAGTTTTCTATGTATTTAGGAAATCGCGATGTATTCGCGGCGAATTGGTTACGTTACGGGATCGCGACGAACTCGATGCGCGCTCTCTTCGCATTCAACTTTTTATAATAATTAAATTAATAACTTATGTTAGTAACCACCATCTACGGATGGTTTCGCAGCAAAGACGCGCGGCTTAGTTCGTATTCACTCAAGATCATTTTTCTGATAAACCCACGCGTCATCGTGAGCGAAATCATCTATAGTTAAATAAGCTTAATAAAATTATGTTTTTTTACACGACTGCCAAAAGGAGAGTATATGTGTTCAGCCCCTATGTATATTTCATATTTTCTTTAAACGCGCAGATCTTCGTGACCACTTAACCGTTTTTAATAAGTGTTAAAGTCAATATGGCGGCCTAAAAATTCAATATTATCTAACCTAAAAAAATTTAAATGAAAGGAATCTATCGAGTTTGGTATCAAAATGAAGAGCTTCAAACCACGATTATGAATATGTACATAACTTATATGTTTGTTACTTATTCTAGAAAAGCCAGATTCATTAAAATACAATTAAAGCACAAAGAATAATATGTCATCTAAATGCTATGATTTGGGTATCAAATTAAAGCATTTTGTATGCAGATTGTAAATATATACACAAGTTATATGTTTATGTATATGTTAGAAGAGAAAACTCGAAATGTTCTACATCGCACTATTGAAGTTTTTCTTCAATGTCTAAGCCGTGACAGGACTGTCACCGTTGACACATGAGTCGCTTAACTTCAAAACCGGGTAAATCCACTCTGCCAATAGAGTGCATATTTAATTGCAATCGCTTAGTTTTTCTTTAAACTTCAACTCTATTGACGGAGGGGATTTACCCGGGTTTGAAGTTAAGCGACTCACATCTTCTCGAACGCTAAGTGTGTATGAAACAGATACATTGTATGTACCCGCTTGTGGTCAAGGGGTAAAACGCACGGCTGCTACGCAGCGGTCGTGGGTTCAATCCCCGGCTCGTAACCGATGAGTTTTTCAAATAAAACTTATATGCGATATTGTTAGACTTTCGGGCGATATTTTTTTTTCAGTGTTGATATTAATTTCCCATAGAATCTGAACAATTTTATACATAGGATCCGATAATAATTCATAGGCAAGTGCAGTTGTCATATTACGTTTGATGATGACATGACTACCAAAAGCTGCCACAGCTGCCTCAGCTGTCCCAATCGTTCGAAAGTAACGGTTATATGAAAGTAGATTCAAAAGTAATTAATAAGAAATAGCTCAATAATCAGTCATAATTTTATTAGTTGGAAACAATTGTCGACTTAAATGCTGGAAAAATGATAGCTCAAACAGTCGATTTCGTATCAAAATCGTGGTGTGAACTAACATTTTGTCCAGCGCACACAAAGTGCTTTACGGTGAAGGAAAACACCGTGAGGGAACTTGCATACATCTGCGAGCATGTATGAGAAGTTTCTAACAAGTAAGTATTGGGCCAGCGTTGCGGAGAATGACCAGAATACAATATCAAAAAGTAACGTACGATATGATTCTCAGATCAGAGGAATGTCCCTAAAATACAATCACAATAGCAATTGTGGTCAAACAAAATTGCTATACGTGTTGTAACATGCGAATAAAATTTAAAATTTGAAATATCTTAACATTAAATATCTCGTACGTGTACGAGACATTTAATGTGGACCGGTTTTTGTCATCCAAAGTATGAGCCTACAGTTTTTGTTAAGTGTCAAATTAGTATTTACGAATATGCACATGATAGGATTGATAGGTACAACAACGTCACTAGAAAACGAGCTTAGTCAGACATATGGTGCTGGAGAGGAACACTAAACGGGGGGGCAAGGTTTTGACCGTACTGCCGTTGGCTTTTGGTGAGATCAGGGTTGGACGGGTTTGGCCTTGACATTTGCGCAGGGAAGTTGGTATGAATGAAGGTAGGTTTGCCTGAATACTTGAGTCTCACGCAGCTCGCAGGCAAGCGTGCTGGGTGGCCTCGCTCCAGTCCAGGACGTCACCCCTCTGCGGATCACGGCTTTCAGCCTCCGCATTTTCTCGTAATGATTTTTCGGGCCTGCAGCCCTGAGATTCGTTTTAATGCTACACTTTTCAATTGTATAGCGAAGGAGCGCCCCTTTAGGGGACAGTTCGGGCCTTCGGCCCTACGCGGAGCTCGGTTTACAGCCGTCGCAAGTTGTGGAAACGATCGTCGGGTCTACGGATCTCTGATTTGTTTTCATGTTACACTATTCCATCACGTAGTGTGGTAGCGCTGGGCTCTGGCTTCGATTGTAAAGGCAGTTAAGAAGGACGTTTGTACCGCTTGGGCTCGCTCGTCGGGCCTCCGATTATCGGGCTCGCGCTTGACGCACCCCGATAGTTACGCTCCAGGCCTTCGGCCTTGCTTTAAATATCTTCCAAGTGACAGTTGGGCCCTCTAAGTAAAAGTCTGTGCCTCTGGCTCCGGTGGTCCGGGCCGGAGACTCGGCTTTTGGCCTCGCAAACCAGTGCCTCTCTGAAGAACGATTCGGGCCTTCGGCCCTACGCGGAGGACGTCCTACGGCCTTTGCAGGTTGTCGAAAGGATCGTCGGATCCATTTAACGTTACACTATTCCATCGGCTGACGTGGTAGTGCTGGGCTTTGGTGGCTCGGGCTTCAGCCTTGCGAACGCGCGCGCCTCTGAGTGCCGCTTTTGGCCGTACGCGTTGGCCGTGTCTCTACGCGGAGCTCGGCTTTAAGTCTCCGTTGGAGTTCGAAGCGAACCGTTACACGTTGGGCCTTCCGGTTCGTTTATTAAATGAATTAAGAGGGACGGTTGTACAATGTGGGCTCGCTCGTCGTGCCTTGGGCCCTACGCGGATGTGGGTTTTTTAGAAGCTGGAGTAATTGAAGAAGCATGTTCAAATTTCTCGCAGCTCGGCCTTCGGCCGCGCTTTAAATTTGCAGGCGACATGCTTGGGCCCTCGAAGTGAAGGTCCGGGCCTCCGCGAGCTCAACATAGATTTACATTGATTCCTGCAATGTTCCAGCCCTCACGTGGCGTGCCCTTCGGCTTCGCCCAAAATTAGCGGGATGGGAACTCCTCGGGCCCCCGGAGCGAAACTTCAGCACTCTGTGAAATTAGATTTTGAAATTCTATCCAACTTTAAGGATTCTCCAGATTCACTAAAAGGTTTCAAATAAATAAAATAATTGAAAAATTAAAAACACGACTGCCGTTTTAAGCGAACTGAAAAGTAACAAATAATTCAGGTTAATTCTTGTCAGCGTATCTACATAATTATAGGTGCTTGTCTTATTACATACTATATTTTGTTTTGATTGCAGTCGGGGAACCTTTCATTACGGATAATATTAATATATGGAGGTTCCCCGACTGCAATTGAAACAAAATATAGTATGTAATAAGACAAGCACCTATAATTATGTAGATACGCTGACAAGAATTAACCTGAATTATTTGTTACTTTTCAGTTCGCTTAAAACGGCAGTCGTGTTTTTTAACTTTTCAATTATTATTTTTTTCTCTCTTTTTTTGTAATAACTAGAGTGCAGCACCTACACATGTCTTTCCTCTCTTAAACATATTTTGAGGGTTTGAGCATTGTAGTACCTATAAATTATGTTATTTAGTATAAGTTTAGAATTAGTAAACCCAGTCCATAAAATACAGCGTATGCTAGTTTAAGGGCTGGAAGAATAATTTAAATTGTGCAGCCTGATCTCCTACATATTATGCATCTATCAACTATCCAGCAGCATGCTCGGTTGCGGAGGGGACAGGACCCTGAGATACAGGATGACCTAGTTTAGGTGTCCGAGCCTCACCGCCATCGAGCACCTTAAGTATCCAGTGCAATATACTTTGTATTTTGTAATGGTTATGTGGTATGTCGACCAAATATGTATTATTTACTTATTGTTCTTCAAATAAAATTCATTTTCATTTCATTTTCATTTTCAACTCGCTTGCAAATCGCAAGTGTGATAAGGCCCTTATGTGCCCTTTCGTACCGCATTCACACGCATAGGCAATCGCGATTTTGCTTCCTTTAACTTTAACGCACTTTGTATTTTGTTGATTTTAATAATCGTTGTTGTCTTTATAAATTTTAATTGGACATTCCATATTTATTTTTAAATTAGTAATTATATATTGGCGTCTCCTCTGTTATTATAATAAGAGTAGGGTTTAGGGTCCAATGAATGAGACAATTACCAACTTCGTATTTGAGCACTGGTTTATTCTTCACCAATTCGCGATATTAAAACATCAATCTTAAAATAACACAGCGTATAAGACTACGTCTGCAACTGACCATCTCGATGACAAGAATGCCCCCACCGACCATCAGTCAGATTACTTATAGGACTTAGAGGGTCCGGGCGGGTGAAGGTGGCGTCACGTAATATTGTCGTGATCGCCTGATCGGTCAGGTCAGGTGCAGCTGTTGTTTTTGTACATTGATTACTATTGGATATTTTTCACATTTTAGATTCTACATGATGACGCCGCCGTCACGGCCATACTGACATACGCACGTCCTCGTGCGTGCAGCTTTACAACAAAGCATATCAGAATCGAAAGAATGACTTTAACTGTTCGATCATCCTGACTGATAAATTATCTTGGCTTGATACCACAAATGACTAGCCTCTTAGATCCTTCTGCATGACACTGGAGGAGTCACTTCTTTACCTGCTAGTCCGGGCATTGTTCTTTTTGCCCCTTTAGCGGAGTTATTGGTCCGGTGTCCTTCAATCAAAACGTACCTTTTCCTTGGCTAGACCGGACATTATTGTTTTTGTCCCTTTAGCGAAATGATTGGTCCGACCCGACATCTTTCAATCAACATATACTCATCTTTATTGGCTAGACCGGACACTAATACTTTGTCCCTTTAGCGTGCTTAAAACTGATTGGTCCGGCATAGCCCTTCAATCATATTTTTGTACTCCCTTTTTTTTTTGTTTTATTCCATTTAATTTTTCTTTTGGAAAGCTACTATCTCTCAACAATATGCTGTCATTATCATTAACATTTGGCAAATTGTTATAGTGACAAAACGAATCAAACTATTGTCAATGTGACACACCGCCGTCACGTCATCATGACTAGTTGACTATAATTTTAAATTTTTTTTCATTAATTCTTTTTTTTTTTTTATATCTAGTACAATGTTGATTCTATGTTGATTCTAGACCGCTTACGTAACTTTTTGTTTTTACATTTCTTTTTTGTTGTTTTTTTTTTATATTTACTTTTATGTTTCTATTTTTTTTTATCATTATTTTTTAAATCCGCATTTCGTCAATGCTTTTTTTATAGACTATCTAGATTTTTTTTTTGACATAGCAATGTAAACCAAATTCAAATATGACCTCAATTTTAAACCGGCAATTTACATCGAACAATAACCTCTTTTCACGCTTTTGTCATTGCTCAGAAATTTGTTTTGAGTTGACCAAATGAAATATTTTATCGTTCTATTTTCATAATTCCTGCCACCTGTCTTAGCTATGTTGTAGCGGCTGCACTTTTAACACATTTCTTGTAGACACAAAATTCAATTTCAATTTTATTTCATTACCATTGCAAACATATGAAATAAACAACCAAAATATTTTTCTTCCAAATGTTCCACAAACAGGGCATAGATTAAACACAAATTTTGATTTATTCGAATTGCATTTGGAATATTTTTTTGCCAACCCGCGATTCTTCAAATTTTCTCGCGCTCACTTTACGCTCAATATTCCCAGAAAGTCAAGAAAATGGTTTTTTTTTGTATGGAACATGTACGTTGTATTTGCTGAACATCTGAACGACTCTCTGATATTTAGAGTGTAAGTATCTAAAATTTTTGACGTGACAACGTCTTATAAATTGGTTTGCCGGGTGACACTTCAAGAAACTGCGTTACGCTCCGCTCACGTTATGCGCTCACAATGAGAGCGAGTGAGAGGCACGCGTTGTCGTTGTCACGTAAAACTTTCGCCCGTATACCAACTTTACAGGCAACCAATTTTTTTTTTTCATTACTTTTTGTTTTGAAACCAATAAAGGACTTTCATTTTTTTTAAGTTTTTTTTTTTAACCCAGGTATTTTACTATGCACTAGATTACTAACTGACCAGATCAAAGAGTGAGGTAAGATAAGCAGCAATTTTGTTGACTTACTTCGATCGATTTCACTGCATAATATTCTTTGATGATATATGGTATGTGATATTTCTGACCATGTGAGCGTAATTTTAAGATAATATTGATTTCAGGGGCACAACGTTGGTCGCCAGTTCTTGTGTTTTTTTTTTTTTTTTTTTTGCTGATGTGTTGGTATATTTCCTTTAAAACGATATTTAGTCACGATTGCAAGCTCGCCGTCAAGCGATAGATTCTAGAATATAGAACTTCACTTTTTTTTTTTTTTTTAGGGTTAGAACAAAAGTCAATTTTTTTGTATCAACTGATGCAGTTTTCTGTGAATATCAACTATCTATGTCATCAAAGTAACACTAAAGTCGAATTACAGGACTAAAGTTTTAACATTCCTACAAGGCCCTTAAAGGCTGCCACCCAAATTTGTTTCAAATTGTGACACGGTTGCCAATCAGTGATAAGTTTACTATGGGAGAACAAGAAAATTGCTATTTTAACTGGGAACTAATAACTTCAATATGAATGTTGTACAAGTTTTTTTTTTTTTTTTTTAAACTACAGAGTGAACGGCGAATTTTTTTGTATATTTAACTACACTATGTCACAAAAATTAACACTAAGAATCAACACTATTGCACAGTAATACCAGCGTAAATAATAAATTGAAAAAGGTCATGAGCTTATCCTGACCTAGAGGTCGTGTAAAATTATTCACCAATAGACAGCATGTCTCAAACTCTATAATTTTCACAATTAATTAATTGCAATTCTCATTTACATTTGTGCAACGAAAATGACAACACTTCAACGCTCATTAGCAGTGAAATTCTGATGCCGTAACTTAATCACATTGTTATCGTGTTAAATTATTATTACTATTTGTCTATTATCATGTGCTGAAAACATGGAAATCCAAGAAATTGGCAGACGCTTTTTATTATATTCAAAGTCAATTAGTTAATCAAATTAAATATACTTTGATGCCGACCTGTGCCAAGTTATAGGCACACCTCATTTTAAAAATCGAAGTCTCTTCAATAAAGGCTGTTAGTTTTTATTTTTGCCTGTTGTCAACGTTTCTAGGTAAAGGATGTCAACGAATAAGTGCCGTTGATCAAGATTGCCAACAATAATGAGACATTTTTCTATCATGTTTTACGTACAATTTCGAGATGCTATGTGATATGTAGCACTCCAAACGAGGCTTTGAAAAAGAAAAATATCACCCAACTTTAGGTACTTTAACTGAAATGGTATTTTTTATATTTTTTGAAATTTAAAAATCGCTTTCATGATTTATTAAAGTTGTTTTTTGCAGTTAAGCTATTGATACCGCCCTTCTAAGGAAGTTAAATCACTATATTATATTGTAATCAGTAAATCTTGTAATTTCCGACCATAACTTAATGACAAAAGTGTTTTACGACTACCACTTACAACTGCTAAAGTTTCAAACTGATACGAGTGACATGTGACAACAGATTTCAGCGTTCGTAATTTTTATAGGTAGGTACCCGGTGCATACATTTTTTATTTTGCTTAATTTTTTGGACATTTAGTCTTAAATACTTCTTCAGAAGACTTTAAATTTAGACTACTTTGTTGTCATTTTCATGATAACGCAGAATTTAAATAAAAATCCTACTATAGATAGTAATTTATTGATGTCGACGGGCACTGAACTCTGACGCCGTCAACGCGTCATATGTGTGACCAAGTATTTTAGCGTCAAGTCTTAGGGTAGTGTTAAAGGGCTCTCTTTTTTTTATTAAGTCAAAAGATATTTAATTGGTATTGGCTTGTGTTTTTTTTTTAGTATCTTTTTTTTTTGTTTTAATTAGTTCAGTCTTTGTGAACTTTAAACCAGAAGCTACTAGTTCCTAAAAAAAATCCGGATCATTTATCAATTTGGCCACTAGTCCATGCCATTTATCAATTTGGTAACTATTCAAAGGCAAAGGGCACCTATTGGGTCTGATATTATAATCGCACATACGCATTGCGATTTCAGCGTTTTTTTTTATTACTAGCTACATGGGTTTAGATTCAGTTGGAAATAACCAAGAGATAAGTAACCAATCAAATTGATTTAATTTCTCCGATTGTACTTATTCACGTGTTTGGGTGTTTATCGATAAAGTTGCTGAAATTTTTTTTTTTTCTTTTTCACGACTTTGACGATTTGTTTCTTATCTCGTTAAGTTTTTGTCAATTGACCAACTATCAAACAAATTATTGTTTATTTAACAATAATTTCGCATCAATGTCTCAGAAAAAGTTATAGGTACCGGAAATTGGGACACAAATTCCTGCTTATGTTCTCATTATGATGTGACGCATCGTGATCGGTAAAATCGAATGATAAATCATGTACATATTGTACGTGCAGATTGTTAATTACGGGATTATTAAGATACTTCTCAAAACTGCTTGTTTAAGAAATGACTCACCATTATTGCAATTCATATGACTGCTTAGTCACAATTATATTCTACACCAGGCTCAAAGAGCCATGCAAAGCAGTTAAAATTATCACTTGTTTGCTGGTATTTGCGGTAGGTATTGTTGCCCGTAGCTGAAGTTCCATCTTCCTTTCGTTTCTTGTACCGCATAGGACAGAAAGTAGCGTCGTGGTTGATGTAGTTGCACACGTAGCAGGGAACAGTAGATTTAGGTTGGTTTGTTTTTGTTCAAACGGCCGTCATAATCTTCACCACGGTGACCAATTTCTTCGCATAATGTTCAATTCTCTCGAAACTACTGTATCGATGTACGTAGTTTTATTGATGAAACTCCTGGGATCACTCTCTTTATAGGTGGCTTCCACATTCCTTAGTTTAGGTGTGAAACCGCGGAGAAAATTCTCTTGATCGATTCTGGTATGTTCGGATCCGATGGAATCATCTTTGACAGAGAATGGGCGAAAATACTACTCGTAGCTACAGCTTTCTACTGCGTCTAATCCAACCGAATAGGCCAACATTTAAGCGAATGTAGACTTGATTTGATGGCGTATTTGGGTTCGGCACTTCTGATATTGGCGTCTCCTCTGTTATTATAATAAGAGTAGGGTTTAGGGTCCAATGAATGAGACAATTACCAACTTCGTATTTGAGCACTGGTTTATTCTTCACCAATTCGCGATATTAAAACATCAATCTTAAAATAACACAGCGTATAAGACTACGTCTGCAACTGACCATCTCGATGACAAGAATGCCCCCACCGACCATCAGTCAGATTACTTATAGGACTTAGAGGGTCCGGGCGGGTGCAGGTGGCGTGACGTCATAGTGGCGTGATCGCCTGATCGGTCAGGTCAGGTGCAGCTGTTGTTTTTGTACATTGATTACTATTGGATATTTTTCACATTTTAGATTCTACATGATGACGCCGCCGTCATATCGAGGGTTGCCTGGTGAAACCCTATAAGTACGTGACACCTAGTTTCGAGAAAAACGATGTTAAAGGTTTATTGTCATCGGACACTTATTTTGATAAATAGATTCGTAGTTTTATGAGTGGTTTGTGAAAAGCAATTTCTTTCACTTTAAGTTTATCTATGTTTTAGTTATATAACTCATCAAAATTTCCTGTAAGATAACATTTTTTACCAAGGGGTATCGACTTATTGGGTTTACGCATAAATAAAAAAACCATATTTGTTACTAAGAGGGTATTATTACCAAATAAAAACTTAAAAAATAGACGAATCTAAAAGTAATAACGGTATTATTCTACATCTGAAAAAGTGAGTGCTATGCCAACAAACGTTTTTAGGCTTCTTATCCATCCATGATACTCTTCAGGTATAATTCAGTATGTTTCAGCGGGGCAAAGTGCTTCTATGAACGGTTTGTGTGTGACTGGACCTGGTGTTTCAACGGCGGATACAAAAATATAAGCTGTTATATGAAAGGCAATGAGGATGGTGGGTTTCCATGGTTTTGAGGATCCGCACATTGTTTTGCGTTGCCTATTGTGTTTGTGGTAGTCATGCTTTGGTTAGGAGAATCAGTTTCAGAAAAGGACTCCTCCGATCTTGATGAATCGCAAATTGATATTGCCACCCAAATGCGCTATATTCTCAACGACAGTAATGGCATGTCGGACTCAAATGAGTCTTTTGTGGATTGTTGAAAAAAAAACTGTTGTTGGAATCGATCTGTAACTTGATTTATTGTGCTTGCATTTTTTCCAGATGATGAAGCTGACTTATTTGGCAGTGACTGTTCGGGTGAGGAACCTGCATGTGTGCCGCATCCTGGGGACTTTCGCAGTTTTGATGAGTCGCGGATTGATATCGCCGCCCAGATGCGCAGTAGTGGTGGTAAGGGGACTCAAGTGGGTCTTTTACAGATTGCTTGAAAGTGGTGTTATTGGGATGAAGTTGCTTATACAGGTAATTTATTCGGCTTTCGTTTTTTTTTCAGATGATTGAACTGAGGATCCTACTTGCAACTGTTTTGCCAAAACAAATGGATTTTGACTCGGATTTTGCTACTGAGGGTCCAAATGTTTCATCCAAACAGGAAGATTTTTTTATGGAGCTGATTGATGAAGTTTTGGATCGAGTTTGGATTGCTGTGGAGGATGACTATTCAGCGGGAGCTCCTTGTGTTTCTGATACAGATTTGGAGAGCGATGCACCTCGGCGAGATGATTCTGGCCGTGACATTGTTGTTCCTGAGGGTCCCGGTCCAGGGAAGCATCGGGAGCGTTCCTTGCCGATGCTTGGCGGTGTTGGTCTTTCTGGTCAAGGTGGATGTATGGAGGGAGCTTCTTCTTGCGCTTCGGATTCCGAAGACGATACATTGAGGGCATTGGAGCCGACTGACTCTGGCCACAGTGACGGCATGATCCGTGAGCGTTCCGGTGCTTGTTCGCAGGTGGAAGGCGCTGTTGACTTGATTTTGGACAGTGTTTTGGATAGGGTTTGGGATTGTGTCGGGCCCCTGAAGCGACGTAGGCAGGCTGAGCTGTCTGAGTGGAGGGTGGATATCCCTAAAAGGCGAAAGCTGCTAAAGTTCCAAAGGAGGCTTCAAGGATCGAGGAGGTTCCAAGGAGGTTTTGGAACTTTAGCAAAACGTTTAACGCCTTGGGTTATATAAGGTAGCCCTTCCATTTTTCGCTTTTTAGCGATATTTACTTTCCGTTCAGATGGCTTGGCTTGCTTGCGTCGCTTCAGAGGTTTGACGGAATCCCAAACTTTGTCTGAAACATTGTCTAGAATTGGGTTAGCAGTGTCTTCTGCTTGTGGGCAAGTTTTTTAATATATCGTCTTCGGAGTCTGGAACGTGAGAGGAGGCTCTTTCTGTGCATTCGCCTTGACCAGAGGAACTGGCATTGTCGGGTGTCGGCAGGGAGCGTTCCTGGTGTTGCCTTGGACTGGGACTTTCAGGAATGATGGTGTCGTGGCCGGAGTCATTTCGCTGAGGTGCGTCGTTCTCTGGGTCTGTGTCGGGAGCGCAGGGAGCTCCCGCTGAATGGTCATCTTCTGCAGCGGTCCAGGCTCGATATAAAGCTTCATCAATCAGCACCATAAGGGGGTCTTCCTGTTTGGATGAAACATTTGGACTTTCATTGGTGAAGTCTGGGTCGAAATCTATTTGTTTTGGTGAAATAGTCGTGGGTGGGATCTTCAGTTTAATTATTTGAGGAAACTGAAGGAGGAATAAATTGCCTGTATTGGCTTTGTCCTAGTAACGTTGTTTTTGAGTGGTCTGTAAAAGACTTGCTTGAGTCTTCTTACTATTATGATTGTGCATTTGGGCGGTGATATCAATTTGCGATTCATCGGAATTGCGAGGGTCCGTGGGATGTGGCACATGTGTGGGATCTTCATCCGAATGGTCACTGCCCGGTGGGTCAGTTTAATTATCTGGAAAGAATTTAAGCATGATGAACTGAATTACCGATTGATCCTAACAACGGTTTTTTTTAGTAGTCCACAAGGGACTTGCTTGAGTCTGGCATGCTATTGTTGTCGTTGACAATATAGCGCATTTGAGTCATTTTCTGAAATTGTTTTTTTTAATTGGAGTGTGAGTATCACAAGCACAATAGGTAGTAACGTGGGACAGTGTGCGGATCTTCAAGGCCATGGAAGCTTGCCATCTTCATTGTTTTGCATGTAACAGCTTACATTTTTTTCAATTGCCTTTGAAGCACTGGGTCTAGTCATGGACAAGTTGTTCATGGAGGCACTTTGCCCCGCTGAAACGTAAAAAATAATCAATATTATTTAATCAAAAGTACTAATCACAACTACCTTTTTATTATTTTTATCGTAAGAATCACTCAAAGTCACGAAGTCTCATTAATCGTCAGTGCTAAAACCCGATAAGTTCGCATAAAACAACAACAATTATTTTCATAGTCAGTGCTAAAACCCGATAACATCAAATAAAACAGCAACAATGCTTTTCATAGTCAGTGCTAAAAACCAATAAGTTCAATAAAACAACAACAATGCTTGGTGTGGCTAATACACCATTTGGGTATGAAAATTAATTTGTAGATCGATTTTGGACTGTATGATTATCTAGAGGAAATTTTAGTTATTTTTTAATTTTTATAAAGGCGCGGCACGAGTGAAACGAGTCTCAAAAAATAGAGAAAGTAAGGATGCTCAGCGCACTGACCTGGTCTTAAATCCTTGGGCTGCAGGAGCGTCTCGTTCCAAAGCACTTGTCAACAGGCCTGTGACTGTCTCTCACCACTTAATTTCACTGCGCGCGCGCGATGGTAGCTACTTGCCATAAAAACTTGACATTACACTAATTTAGGCTTATTTAAAAATAATCATCATTATATATGATGCGTGCGGGAGGCTCTCGATTTAGGAACTGGTGAGCCAATATGGCTGCCCATTCAAAATCCGTCCAGAGAGACGGAAATACGGCCTTATGCGCGTGAGCAAAGGATAGGAGATGCGGGTGGGCAAACTGCGTTTCACAAGTACCTTCATTTTAATTATGAAGAAAAATCTACCTTAAACTACAAATTTGAAACCCAACAATGCTTTTCATGGTAACGGTTAGCTACAATAGCTTACATTAATTGTTACTTGAACTCATTACTATAAACACGGTGTGTAAAATATGACAATTCTACGTTTATTCTACGTTAGAAAAGTAAATTACCTGTTTCCAGCTTATTACTGCAAGCTAGGTAGTTGCACTAATTTTCTGCCTCGGTCACCCATCACACAACTTTGAACACAATCATTCACATCCTTCTTTAATACAATACACCCCTTTTTAACAGCTATTTTCAATTTAATATGCAACGTCGCAGCGGTGCGCTTGCGTTCGTGTCGCTACTTGTCAAGGCTGCGCATGATCATGGGGCCGTCGAAAAACTTAGGGTTCTTCCCTGGACATATTTGAAAGAAATTTGTTAAAGGCCTCTTGCGAGAATCCGATTACTGGACTTAACAAAATATTATATTAGAGAATTGTTTCAAATAAGTACTATAAGTTTATTTGTTGGGTTCTCTTTGAATAAATTTGTATGTGCAATAAATTATATCGTAAAAGTAGAATCCAACAAATGCTTTTAACGTATTCTAATTCGTAATAAAATCCTTTAAAGTTTGCAATCGTAATGAGGTGAGACCGGGTAAGTAACAGTAACTGGTTCTACATTGTGTGTTTAGTTTGATTAGGTGTAAATATCTCGGCACTAAATACCAATAAATATACATTATGTGGTTCTTCCATTAAGTCATAAATAAAAATGAAGTCTTAAATGTAGTTGTAGTATTTAGTTTTGAATTAATAGTTGAAATCAAGTACTTATTGGGTTATTTACTCGGCATATTTCCGTGATACATGTAAAATCAGCTTATCTGATATTACCATTAGATTGACCGATACTGAATCATTCTAAAACTGTTTTTACTTTAAAATCTCACTTTTTGTCACTTATCGGGTTTCACCAGGCAACCCTCGATATATATTAATGTATCCAAAATCCCATTTACACGTTTGTATGCAAGCTAATAGATACATGTTTCGCAATGTAACATCTCTATGCCTACTGTGTCTATGCAAATAAATATTTTGATTTGATTTGGTATACCAACACTTACCAAATTATAATTTGCCAATTTTCGAATGTTAGCTGGAGTGCCGCCGCTTAAGGAATATTTCCGCGAATTGAAAATTCTTACGGTGCCCTGTTTGTACATTCTTGAGGTGGCAAAATATATGTATAAACACAAACATGAGTATGCTATGTGTCGCCCTGATCAGAGGAAAACCGACCGCGACATTAAATCTGTATTTGTCAGGTTGGCAAAATCGTACAATTCACTGCGGGTAGTGGGCATAAAAATATACAACAGTTTAAGCCGTGAAATTAAGGAGGCGGCTTCTTAAGAGTTGTTTGTCTAAAAGTTAAAAGATTTCCTAATTGACCAGACTTTTTATTACGTTCGGGAATTTTACACAAAAACTTTTTTTTGTAGTGTTAGATGTTTTTCGTGTATTCGTTGTTTTTTTTATTTATATGATAATTTTTAATTTACATAATGTATAATTTCAATTCTTTTCGTATTTTGTATTTTTTATGTTTGACGTGCGTTTTATTAACATTAAAGAACTTGAACTAGAACTTCATTTGGCAGAATAATTTAAAGAACCATTTTATATATATATTTTCTAATAAGCGAGTGTATATTGCTAGCCCCGATCGGTGTAATGGCTGCCCGGCCCACGCGTTCCCAGACGTGATTTTGCATACATTACGCACCTCGGATTAACCCCCGCTTAACTTTAATAAGCCGAGACGACACGGATATTGTTTGCTAATTTATTTTACACTCAAGATCTCGATAGGGCCTTGTTTACATCTTTAGTTTTGACATGTTTATTTGGGTGGTACCGTAATCACCAAATTAAAAATTTTAAAAACTGACTTCAACCGATTTCTTCAAGATCCCCGATTTGCTTCCATCATTGGTTTCCTATCATCAAATCCTACTTTCTGAATGCAAATGCTTGTAAATGAATTCAAATTACCAAAAGCGCCATACATGTACCTATAACATTTGAAGAGATTCCTCGATTTCTCCAAGATCCCATCATCAGACCCCAACTTGGTGCCAACGGGACCATCTCGGAGTTATACGAGAGTTTTCCAAATTAAATCTCGAAAACCCGATTCTGCCAGATCTGGACATGCTTGAGCTCATTCGAATCAGAATCAGGAGCCGATTCGATCCCAGTAATAAACAATCTATGTTGATTTTGAACAACTTTTACTATGGGACTAAATATGAAAACTCAAGAAAAATACGACAGACCTCCGCCGGTCATTTCTCAGAGCGTACACGGACGTCATCTCACTCATCTGGTCACGTTTTTTTTGAAGTGGTTGCATCTTTTGGTACCATTTTCGGTCGTCAGATACAGCACCCGTTTCTCTATAAGACAACCAAAACCAAAACCAACCTCAAATCATTCAGCCACTTCCAAAAAAACGTGACCAGATGAATGAGATGTCCGTTTACGCTCTGAAAAATGCCACGCCGTCCTTTTGTATGGACCAAACACCAGTGTCCGAACCCTGTATTGAATAGGTACCGAAATAGTCTCGATCGTGTTTTGATTACGACCAGAGTCTACCTCGAAACACGAACGAAGTATTGCCTCTCTCTCGCACTAGTAGATTCGAACGTAAGTGTGACAGGGAAGCCACACTTCGATCGTGGTTTGCGGTAGAGCCTCAGGTGCGTATTTTGGACTATCGCCGAGAATCGCACGCCGCCGCTGCTAAGTAGACTAGAGGATGTTTCTGAATATTTATGAGATATTTAAGGGTTCACCGACTTTATATTCGTGGTATTTTGATGACAGTTCGTGACATCGTTTAATATTTGGAAATTCTTCCGTTTAGTAAATAATAAGTAGTAATCCTGGTTTTGTTTTAGATTCCCAACGACCTCAAAAAAATATTGTAAATAATAATTGTACCTATGTGGTAGACTTGGAACAAAAACTGACGTACGTCTTGAGTCCTATATAGTTACGATATCCTGGTGTGCAAATTATCATTTGATATCCAAAAGTGTTTTACGGTGAAGGAAACCATAGTGAACAAACCTGCGTCTTGTCGATTAGTGACCATTGGGTGGATCTACCAGTTGATATTCATCGAAAGTGTGAGTAGAATTGCTGCGTTGGCGTAGAGTTGTTATAATATGATGACCTTATACGGTCAGCCTTCGCAGCCAAGTTGGTAGTAACCATGCCTACGAAACTGGAAGACTTAGGGTTCGAATCCTGGCAAGACCATCTTGTTTTGTGCGTTAATCATGAATAATAAGGTAGGTCTTCTGTGATGTCTAGGTATTTAGGTATATTCCAGTATCTGATCTGTATTATTAAACCTATCATATACGTTGTGTGGTCACTTTGTTTCCATAACTTGAGTCATAATTAAGCTTCTTGTAAAAATAAAAAAAATCCTACCCCATTAAAGATTAATCATCATTAACATCATCACCGTATTAGCCGTTAGACGTTGACTGCTGAATATAAGCCTCCCTCAAAGGTTGCCACAATTACCGGTACTGCACCACTCGCATGCAGCGGACTCCTAAAAGTTAATATTAAATAGGCCCAGCTAAGAGTATGATTGTTTTATCAAAGAATACAGATTCTAATATAATATTTCGTATTCTAATTCCCCTAAGTTAATTAATCTGTTATCTTGTTTGACCTTTCCGTTAATTACAAGAACAAGCCCATTGTTATTATTTCAAAGTCCGCGTAAAGTTGCCGAGGGAAGTTTCACGGTTTTTGTAATTAACGGACAACATTTCAAATTATCAGTTGTTGATTTGGAACACGTGGCCCTGTTGGGACAGTGTTTTAAATTGTTGCTATTATATCACGTGCGATTAACACCGTGTTTTTTTAAAATTCCGTTAAATTTAACAGGCTGCTTGGTACGTTAATTGGAGTTAGCTGGTATATAGCTTTTAGTAGAACTCGAAAAAATTTTTTTTTCGTTTTCATACATAATAAATGAAATGGTAAGTGTGAAAGAATCTGAAGAATAACATTAAAGTTAATTTCAGGTGACTGACGGACGGCACGTGTTAAAATAAGCAGCATTAGGAAGTAATAAAGGCTGCAATACACTTATTCACTCATTAAATTGATTTTTTAATAACTTAATAACAGTAAGAGTTGAGATACTAGTTTCTTAGAGAAATTGATTATTTTAGACCAAAATAAGCTTCCGTTTAATTTAACGGAAATCAATAAAAACACGGTGAATAAACATGAACATCTAAATGCCCCCAAAAACAATTGTGCAATTGAGTCGAGATGGACAGGACAGCGCTTAGCGCTTAGCGCTTGACTTAAGGTGTATGCACACCAAAAGAGCATTCGCTGTTCTATCCCCCTAGTCTACGAAATTCGATCGTTACACGAAACGTGATTCGTTGATTTCGTAGAGGGGGGGATAGAACAGCGAATGCTCTTTTGGTCTGCATGCACCTTTAATACTATGCATATCTCGGTGCAACATCTTTGACAAATGCAAAACAATGTAACTAATAAAAACTTTAATGGACCCATCACAACTATTTCTAAACGGTGGATTAAGTTTTTATAGGATAATATAGAAATTTATTAACGTGATGTATTGAAGGGGGGATGACCGGATGACACTTGATTTTGAAAGACTATTTAGTATGGCACGCAGCTTCCATGTTTTATTTGTTCATAGCTGCTATCTGTATTGACAGCAGTAAGAATAAATTTGTCATCACTTCAACTCTTCCCGCGGGTGTCGTAAGAGTTGACTAAGGGATTGAAGTATCACAGACCGTTCTTTGATAGAAATAGATAGTAATTTTTAAAACAACTGCATCTTGAATCTATGTAAACTTGACTGCTACTGAAGGATACAAAAACATATCTTCTTATCTAAGTAGGTATAGTATAAGTACGAGGACGCAAATCGACAAAATAAAAATATGATCTTGTATGAACAGGCAACAAGTGAAATGAGGAGAAATTGTGATGGATTACATCTATATCCGGTGCGACGTGTCAGTAAGGAAGAGAACTGTGGGCCCGAGGGACGGGACCCTATACAGTATCAGTCCAAAGTCTTAGGACCTTATACAGGTTGTAACAAAAATAGTTGATCCGTTTAAGGTGCTTCGATATTGCGTTACAAAATGTTTTAACATCATCTTTCTTTGATTACAATACTTATCGATGACATGTCGTGATTACATTTTGTGTTATAACTTTTTTTTATTCTGAATAGGTAGACGTTTGCTGGTAAGTGATGAAAATTTAGGGGTCGGAACTATGGGTGCAAAACTTTAACAAAACTTTGAAATTGACATATGGGAACACTTTAGCCAAGAAAAATCCGAATATTATTGAAAAATCTGTATCCAATTTTATTTCCTATCTCGGAATCTTCAACTTACAAAGTGTGGGTGTGTAGATATGTGTATTTTATGGATGTATGTGCTATGTCAAGTCCACTTGAGAAGTTTTGTTAAAGTTTTGCACCCATAGTTCCGACCCCTAGTTATGATGCAGTCTACAGTAGAGCACGCTTACTTATGAGATACCTATTTACCTACTCTTGCCTTGAACTTGAATTCAGATTATACACATGCAGAAACAGATTCGGGCAAGGCATTCAGTGGAATGGCCAAGGAGTGTCTTGGCAGTTGGCATAAGGAAAGTCGAAGCGAAACGCTATTATTAAGACCCGTTGGTCGTTAAAATAATGTGATAATCGCGAAAGTTTAAATCAATATATATATAAAATAGTGCCAGAAAAACAAACTCCAACCTCTCGATTTCATCTCACCCATTACCCCATCCCCTTCGACCCCGAAACCATGTTCGCGATCTAATGTGGCGCCGTAAATCACACGCTACCCACCTTTGACATGTCGAGCGATATTACATTCTTACACGATTCCCCTTTATGGATTCTATGTGCGGATACAACGCGTATTCGCCAAAATTTTCAACTCACCTGGAGCCGTACTTTGTAAGTATCGGTAACGTTAGGTTTTACTTCCAGTTAGGTTAGGAATCCATGAGTTGGAGCGGGATGCCGATATGGGTACGAGAGGGAGCACCATACGTTTTCCGCTAAGCCGGTCACCTTATGCCCCGGCCACGACATTGGTCTAAGGCGACCAGCAGCGAGCGAATCCATGAGTTGGAGCGGGATGCCGATATGGGTACGAGAGGGAGCACCATTTTTTCCGCTAAGCCGGTCGCCTTAGACCGATGTCGTGGCCGGGGCGTTAGACCGATGTCGTGGCCGGGGCGTTAGACCGATGTCGTGGCCGGGGCGTTAGACCGATGTCGTGGCCGGGGCGTTAGACCGAAGTCGTGGCCGCGGCGTTAGACCGATGTCGTGGCCGGGGCATTAGACCGATGTCGTGGCCGGGGCGTTAGACCGATGTCGTGGCCGGGGCGTTAGACCGATGTCGTGGCCGGGGCGTTAGACCGATGTCGTGGCCGGGGCGTTAGACCGATGTCGTGGCCGGGGCGTTAGACCGATGTCGTGGCCGGGGCGTTAGACCGATGTCGTGGCCGGCGTTAGACCGATGTCGTGGCCGCGGCGTTAGACCGATGTCGTGGCCGGGGCGTTAGACCGATGTCGTGGCCGGGGCGTTAGACCGATGTCGTGGCCGGGGCGGGGCGTTAGACCGATGTCGTGGCCGGGGCGTTAGACCGATGTCGTGGCCGGGGCGTTAGACCGATGTCGTGGCCGGGGCGGGGCGTTAGACCGATGTCGTGGCCGGGGCGTTAGACCGATGTCGTGGCCGGGGCGGGGCGTTAGACCGATGTCGTGGCCGGGGCGTTAGACCGATGTCGTGGCCGGGGCGTTAGACCGATGTCGTGGCCGGGCCGGGGCGTTAGACCGATGTCGTGGCCGGGGCGTTAGACCGATGTCGTGGCCGGGGCGTTAGACCGATGTCGTGGCCGGGGCGTTAGACCGATGTCGTGGCCGGGGCGTTAGACCGATGTCGTGGCCGGGGCGGGGCGTTAGACCGATGTCGTGGCCGGGGCGGGGCGTTAGACCGATGTCGTGGCCGCGGCGTAAAGGAGACCATCGCGCTCGCTCCAATATATCAGTGCGCGATAGAATGCATTACGTATGGAGTAAAATCTAACGTATCCTTTACTTTCCTACTCGTGGTACGGCTACTGATTAGCAATGTACAAGTTGCAGAACATTTTCAAAATTGGTGGTAAATGGGCATTTTCGCGAGAAGAGATACAAAAACTTATTTTTCTGAAACAGGTAAATTTTTTTTTTTTTTTTTTTTTTTATTTATTTATTAAGAAACAAACGGTCATTTACAGACATGTAGATATATATGTAACATTTGTTTAACAGCTTAGACCTACAGTTCCCTTAATTGACATTATAACGAATGATAATCACATTAAAAGAGTATTTTTTTTGAGGTAGGTAAATTTTATGTTTTTCCTGCTCAGAATCACGAGCTCTTTCGATCCAACTAGAAGAAAAAAAGTGTCCCAACTTTTTGTTTCTATTACGTAACCGTTTTTCAAACACTTTGTACAGCGGTTACAATGTGGAGAGCATGTAAAATGTATGAAAAATGTGGGACCATTTTTTTCTTGTACTTTTTTTCTCCTAGATTGAAAGAACTCGTTATTCTGAGTAGGAAAAACATTAAATTTACCTACCTCAAAAAAAAAAATTTTTGGATCTCTTCTCGCTAAAATGCCCAAATACTCGGTTTCCTAGATTAAGAGTAAGTTCTCATTGAGAATGTTTCCATGAGAACTTATAAAAAGTGTTATGAAGAGCATTGTATTTCAGAATTGAGTAAACAAGGCATAAAATATACCTTAAAAGGCATGTATAGACAACGGTTCTGACATGATTAGATTGCTTGTAAAATTCAAATTGTCGAGAACATTTCCTAAGGAAGTTTCTCCACTTATGAAACTTCTCCTCAGTACATTGCTACTACCTACGGATCCCTATTATTTTGACAATGGTGACAGGTGCGATAATATTACCTTACTGTTTCTCCCATTGGCTTCCATGCAAGGTTACCACTTACTGTAGGCGGGGCAAAAATATCAAATAATTTCACATATTTTTGAGCACCGCTTCGGTATATCTGATGGCGAATGTACGTGAATCCTAGAAAAACATAACGTAACGACAAATATTTTCAACAACCACATAAATAAATAAATGTTTATTGACGAGGCTACCGCGACCTACACTTGAACAAATTTCAGGGAAAAGGGTGAATATCTGAGCGTTTGAACCGCCTAATTTTGGTGGCATCATTTTTGCCGAAGTTTCTAAACGTCTCAATGTTATACGTCGTCATTTGTATAAGGTACTGCGCTTCCTTAAAATGACAAAGTAGCACATTGTAACGAATAGAAACTTCGGCAAAAATGATGCCACCAAAATTAGGCGGTTGAAACGCTCAGATATTCACCCAAAACTAGGATAATTTGCTCTACACAGAAAACCAACTCTAGCTTACAATTTCTAAATTCCAGCTCAGGGCACCTAAAATACAATACAATACAATAACTCTTTATTGCACCTCAAAGACAAATATGAAACAAATAATAAAAGTAGGTACATGCTTGAAAGAGGTAAACAAAAGGCGGTCTTATCGCTAAAGAGCGATCTCTACCAGACAACCTTTCGGTAGACAATATAATGTACATATATTATCTATAAATCTGGTTGAAAAATTAAATTAGTAAGCTGAGTTACGGCATAATAATAACATAATATCAAGGCTTTAAGATTGACAATGTTTCCTAACAGCTAGCATATTTTATTAGGGTAGCTACCATAGTGAGTCGTAAGCGACAAAAAGTAGATGTTTTCATGGAATGCTCCTTTATTGGTATTTTTTTATTCAGACACAAATTAACTACAATTATAGCAACTGAAAAAAACTAAATGGTTTATTTGGTACAATGTAGCTCCTGAATTCTAGCCTTTTTGAGAAAAATCGCTGTATATTATATTAGCTCTAAAAACGCCATATCGTTGTCGCGTAAAACGCCGCGTTAACGTCCGAAGCACGCTCATACGCCGCTTTACGAGCTCCTAATTAGTACTAAAAATAGGAGCTAAAGCGGCGTAAGACATTTCCAGTTTGATCTCATGAGCTCCTTCAGGGTTTATTTTAATACTGTGACGCAGCCAAACAAGCATAGGACCCGCCTGGATCAGAGTTGGGCAAAAAGTACCACATCTGATCACCGTTAGTGGATTCATCATCATCATTACTTAACAGCTACGCTCTTGTCGGTGGAGTAATCGTCATTCCTCTCTCTTCTGTGCAAGTCTTTCAACTTCAGAGTACGACTCGACAGCCGCTTTTTCCTTTAATTTCCATTTAATTCTTGGCCTTCCTCTACTTCCCTTACCCTCGAAAGGATTCATCACCATCATCATCAGCCTATGATAGTCCACTGCTGGACGAAGGCCTCTCCTATTAAACTATGCGTATAACGCATTAGGAGGTAAATGTCCATAATCGCCACGCTGGGCAAGCGGATTGGCGATCGCAGTAATGTGTCTACAGTGATAACGCTGCTGCCCATCATCAATCGTTATCAAAAATGGTCAGTGACACTTCAATCTCTTAGTTGACTCTTACGACACCCGCAGGAAGAGTTGGGGAAAGGATTAGCTGGACTGAAAGAAAGACGAATGAGGAAGTTACTCGCAATGGTAGGAGAACAGCGATGCCTACTGGAACAGTAAAGAATAGGAGAGGCACGATGATGGGCCACCTGATACGACAAGACAGCTTATTTCTGAATATTCTAGAGGGGAAGATCGAGGGCAAGAGAAGTAGTTAGTGGATTACTTCGCTTTACAAAAGTAATCGGAAAGAGTAATCGGATTACTTTTTGACCAACTCTGGCCCTGGCTCTGGTAAGCAAGTACTATTTCATGTGGAATACTGCAGCTTTATAGGAACCACATTGACCTACGCGTTGCCACTTGTAAATAAAACTTTTTTTTAGTTTTGGCCCACCTATTTCATACATAACATATACTCTACCCTATAAGTAAGTTACTTTTAAGATTTGCCAATATTTCCATGACCTTACGGGGCTCATGTATGATACTTTTATTTAGTAAGATCCTATGTACTACATGAAAGAAATAAATTACTTGATTACTTTGGCCAAAAATTCCTGGTAGTGGCGCGGAGAGTAGTCTGGCTTTTTACTGATAGGAAATGTTGCCTCTCACCTCATCAGCCTGTCTCAGTCCACTGGACGTAGGCCTCTCCTACTAACTATGCGTATAGACGCATTAGGAGTTAAATGCCCATAATCACCACGCTGGGCAAGCGGATTGGTTACTGCAGTAATGTGTCCACTATGATGACGCTGCTGCCCGTCATCAATCAAATTAAAGAATGTTCAGTGACACTTATATCTCTTAGTCGACTCTTACGACTCCCGCGGGAAGAGTTGGGGTGGTGACAAATGTATTCTTACTGCCGTCACGACACGGCACCCCCGGAGAAATGTTGCAGGGAATGTTGGACCGACTATAATTAAGTGTTTCATTACTGATTTCGGTATTAGTTATTAGTATCAGAAACCTTTCGTGGTAATAATATTTTATTCGTTTGCTGCGACAGTTATTCATGAAAGCTGAATAACTATATTCACTAGGGAAGCTGATTATTATAGGTACATCACGTATATTAATTAACTAGATCCAACCAGGAGGACACAGCAAAACATATTCTTTTAGAATGTAAACAGGTAGAGGTATACAGGAGTAGGCACTTAGGGACTCCAAATACACTAAAGGAGGCATTTAGCAACCTGAAACACACACTGAGTTTCGTGGAGGAGCTTGGATGATTGGAATAGGGCTATCTCGCTATCACGCAAAAAAGGCACGCATGGATGTCGAGTTGAGGACTAACTACATCCCGACGTTTCGAACACTTTACAGGGTTCGTGGGTTACAGATGTTACTTGTAAGCTGTTTGAAACGATATTATCCGTTTCCATTGTTTTATTTCACGTGACAATATTGAAACAATATTTCCAACCTGCGAGCAAAGATGAAACTGACATCAATGTGTAAACTTCTAATGCCGCTTAAAGAATAGCATAGCGTGTAAAACTTGGCTTTCATAAGTAATATTATCATGGTGAACAAAATGACTGCGTTAAAAATGTACGACATCTTCGCAAAACATGCAGCTCTGTTCAGGTGTATTTAGACCAAACGAGCATTCGCTCATTCTATCCCCCACTCTACGAAATTCGTTCGTTACACAAAACGTTATTCGTCGAAATTCGTTAATTGCTTAAGGTGCATTCAAACCAAAAGAGCATTCGCTGTTCTATCCCCCGCTCTACGAAATCAACCAATCACGTTTTGTGTAACGATCGAGTTTCGTAGAGTGGGGGGTTAGAATAGCGAATGCTCTTTTGGTCTGAATGCACCTTTAGAGTGGGGGATAGAATGAGCGAATGCTCGTTAGGTCTAAACGCACCTTTCCAAAAACATTATGCATGTGAATGCTGGCCAGTTCAAGGAAATTAAAAACTCATCCTTATCGTTTTTTAATTTTTGGACAAAACTAACCTACATTGCTTTTGACTACGAATCTACATTTTAACACAATATGTAACAGAAATGTCAACATTTACAGGGTGACGCCGTCATTTAAAGCAAAACATTACCAAATATCTGAAGAAAAACAAAAATTAAGAAAAAAACCGGCCAAGTGCGAGTCGGACTCGCGCGCGAAGGGTTCCGTACCATTATCATTAAAAAATACAGTTAAAGCAACCTATCTCAAAAACTATAAGAGATAATTTAATCAAACCAAAAATCGTTGATAGAGTTTATTAATATGCATAACATATTTTTTTTTAGAATTTTATACCACGTAGTTTAAAAAATAGAGGGGGGGGACATTTTTTAGACTTTGACAGCGGATATCTCGAAAACGGTACGCTTAAATAGAAATCTGAAATATAAACCTTTATATCATTTTCAAAGACCTTTCTATTGATACCTCGCACGCTTATATACATCTAAAATCCATCCCTCAGTTTCATGTATGGAGGGCCCCAACCCCAATTATTTTTTTTACAATATAGTATCATAACGATACCTCCTACGTATACTGGTACAAGTGCAAAATCATCATTTTCCAGGAGAGCTGTTCAAAGGTACAAAGTTCTATAACTAGCTCATACAATGAAATAATTTCATGATATTTTCAAGATATAGATATGATATTTTCAAGATATTAAATATATTTTTAAAAAATCTACTTATTTACTTTTTTGAAATAATTGGTAGTTTTCGAAAAAATGGTAGTTATACCAGTATACGTGTAATTTACAAGTTCTTGTTTTTGATGAACTGAGACAACTACCGTATACGTAGTATTCCATGACTCGACGAATACGGATATATTTTTAGTGTCTTTGATGTATACTTTGTATCATGCACCGTAAATATCTAAACAAATCAGAGTTGTTGCTCTGATGTTTTTTATTGGTTAGTTTTTGCCTGATTTGTCACTTGTACCAGTATACGCCTAAATTCATTAATTATTTTTTTGTATGTTATAGGCATTGCAGGAAGTCTAAAAGTATATAAATACAATGAAAATGACGCTTAAAATAAAAAAAAAGGAAACTGATTTACCAAAATTTTTAAATAACTATTTTTTTTATTATTCTTAGTATCCTACCGCATTAATGGTTACTGGAAGAAAGTCTTGAAACAAACACATAGTTTTAATTTAAAATAATCAAGACATGGTCATGGCTGTCTATGTATTTAAGTATCTATATGTATATTTTCATCACACTTGCTGTCTAAGCGCGCCATTGCTTGCGCGCGTAGCGGGAGTAATAGAAAAGTGAAATTCCCTAGGGAGTAATAGAAATGTCAGTACATCATTTAATAATATTATGTCTTAAAACTTATTTTTTGGTTAGCAAGTGTGATGAAAAACATTGTATGCATCACGGTCGGTAAGCGGATTACTAACTCGAGTCATAAAAGCCCTCCGCCTGACGGCGTCGGGCTTCTAACACTCTCGTTAGTAATTCCGTACTTACCTCCCTTGATGCACAATGTACTATTGCGGCGTTGTGTTGTATGTTATATCATATTACCCATCGTGAATCTTTCACTTAATGGTCTCATCGGAAGATCAGCGCAACGCCAGCAACATGCTGGGATGAGACCATTTCGTGCTACCTTTTCTTTTTCTTTTGTATACTGACATATCTACTTTGTCCTTTTAATGTATGTAATGTGTGTCACGAATAAATTATTTTCTATTTCTATATATCTATTATATATGTTGTTGCCTGGTAGCCACATCACAAGCCTTAATTGAGCTTACCCTGGGACTAGGTCGATTTGTGCAAGATGTCCCAAGATATTTATTTATTTATGTCTTACATCATCAAAAGGTAATATAAATAATTGAAGAAATAACATCAACATAAGGCGTTGCTTTTACAAAATAAATATAAACGAATCTATTGTAGTATTGCTATACTTCAATACTTCTTAGGTGCGCACAGTAACACGTAACTACTTACTAATGTCTTTATAAATAGCTGATATACTTTTTTTACTGTCTGGGCGATCAGACTTAAAATTATAAACGACGTGTCATTCGTACATCCAATACTGGTAGTGGGTTTGAGAAGACGATATTATTAAAAATATATTATAATAATACATAAATGAATTAGAAAACAATTTTAAATGGTAACGAATATTATCCACTTGTTATTCAACATGGACCAAAGGGAATTTTGTAAGCTCTAATTTCATTTAGTAATTAGAATTCTTAATATCGGCTGTAATGCTTATGAGCAGCCATCGGTATCTTCTTACCCCTTAACTTAGCATTCCAATGAATTAGTTTGTCCCTTTCGGTCTTATCAGTATATATTATAGTTATAACGCGGTTAGCAGGCAAGCCTTCTGTCTAGGCTTCTACATTGATGTACTTCTAATATATTGTTATTGAACACGGGACACTTGAAATACATAAGACGGTTAAGAAAAAAAATATCTTCGTGGAAAATTAAAGAACGTCAGTTGTGTTGCTGTGTTATTACATATTTGAAAAACACTCTACCTAATACCTCGGCATAAGAATGGCTGGCCAGATTCGTATTCGTATTCAGCCTGCTAATATTCAGCTACAGATGTAGTGAGAAATGACTTGCCTTCGGAAACGTTCGTCAACGTCATGCTGTTTCAGTCTATCTCACTGAGACTGACAGTAATAGCTGTCATGCTACTTCAGTCAGACTCGGTGACACTGCCTGAAACAGCATGTGTTTACGAACGTTTCCGAAGGCAAGTAATTTTTCACTAGACCTGTATCTATATTAGCTTAGCTGGCAAGCAGTAATCTACTATTTTTTTATATTTAGGTAGGTAGGCAGTGTACAGTTACGCATAACTCATTTAATTTAACATAACAATTAATCAAATAACAACAATATGGCTAAATGATGAGCAATAGAGCCTACTTTTACACGTAGATTTTGGAGTGTTGCTCGCGCATACTGGGATAACTTCCGCCCGCGGCGATAAGTGTACTACGTATAGTGGTACAAGTCACTTACCTCAGTATACGATGTTCGAACCAAAAAAAAGGTGTTAGTTATATCAGTATACGCCACTTTATTTCAAAAACTAGCGGTAATTTTGCCACAAAATTTTTATAGCATGTAGATATAAGTATTTTGAACCCAAATATGCAAAAAAACGAAAATTTTGAAAATGTCACTTGCACCAGTATACGTAGGAGGCGTCGATAATTTAGTAGCGGTCCATACGACACAATATACCCTTACCAAATTTCATCACTGTAGCATTTATAGTTTCGGAGTAAATCGGCTGTGACAGACGGACAGACGGACAGACGGACATGACGAATCTATAAGGGTTCCGTTTTTGCCATTTTGGCTACGGAACCCTAAAAGGGTATCTTGAGTTGTCTCATATTTACACAGTGCAGGTCTCGCGTGGCACTGATTTACAAAACATGAATACGTCTCGTAGAAACGCTCTCATTGATAAGTGCATGTGTTCCTCCAAGTAGTTCAATATTTTACCACAACACCGCAGGAGCTGTAACTATCGTAGTTTAAAAAATAATTGAAGACGTGAGTGGAAGAACATGCTATGTAACATTTTTTCAAATTTATATTTATGTGATTTATGGATATTTCAAACCTGTAACAATGGTTTCTCATTTACAGAATTCCAGTTTTCAAGCCATATGTGCCTTAAACTCAATGGATGTTATATACATCAAAAAGTTAAATTCTCAGTGGAAGAACATGTTAACGTCACAGTTGAGAGCGGACATAACATGTTCTTTCATGAACACTGCAACATGACACATTCATTCACTGACCAAATGCTGTATGATTGTGTTCTTTTCATACGGAAGAAGATGTCATGTGTCTTAGAATGCTTTTATTTGTCATGGTGTTTATTTATTTACGAAGAATATTTATTTGTTGCTGGACTAAAATTATATTTGTGTAAAATAAGCGAAGTATACGTGTTTTTGAAATAATTATATTAATAATCTTCAAGTGTTTAGTAAAAACACTTTCATCCATTGAGCTACCATTATTTTTGAACGAGTTTACCGTGAATGAACATGTTATGTACACTTTTTTTGTTATTTAACATACGTAAGCAAAATATTTTAAATTTATTGTATGATCAATGGGATATATATTTACCTACAAATGTTTTCATAAAACATTAAAACTCCTAACCATCACGTTGCTCATTTTTCAGCGGATTAATCTTCGATTACAGTTTTCTCGATATTACGTTTTTGTTACATGGCATGTTCTTCCACTCATGTCTTCAATTCAAATAGACGCAATAACCTCAAAAAATGCTTGACATGTTTAAAAACGTGAGTCCTGCTCAAAATATGTATAATTTTAGAAGGTAACTATGAATTTTGGTCATAACTGACACTCGACTCGCTTCATCGTAACAACACACGAGTTTGAAGCGGGTGCCTGTCGACAGACATGTTATCGCGTGCGAACACCGCGGACAACCATTTTACAATTTCACACCTATTTAAAGCGGATTTCATCAAAATTGCTGACAAGCGACAACAAACACGTGTTCAGAATATGCCTCCTGTTTAAAAATTACTAGGGCATTTATTTTAGCGTTAACCATAAAAGGGAGATCCAGGTAAATACATACTACATTTAACATTTTCTAGATCTAAGTATAATTTTTAGCTCATTAACTATGTGAAACTATAATAGGCATTCTTATTTAGAATCACGAACGTATTGTGGAATCCATCACTTCATACGAGCTTCAAAGAACGCCCTCGCCGAAAATATCATTTTGGCACAATCTTCTATGATTATATTGGTTTATGGTGCTCCCACGCCGGTATGTCGGTTATATAGCATTATAAAAAAAAATACAAGGACGATGTTATTGGTCGATTGCAAAAAAAGATATATACACATAGTACGTAATTTTTGTTTTGATTAAAGCCTCAATCAAGGGATCTCTTCAAATATTATAGGTACATGTATGGCGCTTTTGGTAATTTTCATTCATATACAAGAATTTGCATTCAGAAAGTATGATTTGAGGAAACCAATGATGGAAACAAATCGGGGATCTTGGAGAAATCGGTTGAAGTCGGTTTTTAATTTTTTTTTCATCACACTTGCTATCTAAGCGCACCATTGCTTGCGCGCGTAGAAATAGAAAAGTGATATTCCCTAGGGAGTAATAGAAATGTCAGTACGTCATTTAATAATATTATGTCTTGAAACTTTTTTTTATCGGCAAGTGTGATGAAAAACATTGTATGCAACACGGTCGGTAAGTGGAATACTAACTCGAGTCATAAACACAATGTACTAGTTATTATGGTGCTCTCACGCTGGATGGTATGTCGGTTATATAGCATTATAAAAAAAATACAAGGACGATGTTATTGGTCGATTGCAAGAAAGGCCTCAAACAAGGGATCTCTTCAAATGTTATGGCGCTTTTGGTAATTTTCATTCATATACAATAATTTGCATTCAGAAATTAGGATTTGAGGAAACCAATGATGACAACAAATCGGGGATCTTGGAGAAATAGGTTGAAGTCGGTTTTTTAAATTTTTAATTTGGTGATTATTTGCAATCGACTATTATAGAATACTATATTTCCAAAGAGAGAATGATGATGTTATATAACATCTTGTAACGTCAATATAGGAGCAACATTATATTAATATTTATATTAATCTGAATAGTATGAAGACATGTTACCCCGTCTCGTTTCGTGGCTTTATTAATGTTTGATAAGCTCTAATGCTGCAGTGAGAGCTCATAAATATAGTTCCAAGTTCCAAACCTAAGCGTCTCTGCAGTACCTAGATAATTACCTAAGTAGGAAAGTACAAATTTATTTGTTTTGTAAATCGAAACTTAGTAATAATGTATCATAGAATCAGTCATACTTAGGGGGCTATTAAAGGGATAGCATAGTCAAGCTAGTATTTTATTTTCACTGGGAAAGAGTAACCCGGCAGATTTTAAGCTACGGTCAATTATCTGGTTTTATTGGCTGGAATATAAAGAAAAAATTGTACTTCTTATTTTTAAATTCTATTTGAGGTTATCTGTTACCCGGTAACATTGATTTTGTTTGACCTATTTACGAGTACATTAAGGGGTTATGTTACATGTCAAAAGAAGGTTATTTCCGGAACTTTGCTGGCCTAAGCCTGCAAGGTATTATGAAATTTCATTCCATGCCTCGTGACGGATATAGCAAAACCGTTGCATTTGACAGTTAATTTTGTTAACATAAGCGGTATTTTATTCGATCTTCCATACATAAATTTATATATTATTTACCATTGACGTCAGTACATATTGTCGAGTTTAAAATGCAGGTGAATTAGACTGCAACTTTAGAAAAATTCAGATAAATTATTTTGAAGATCGATAGAACATATCTGTATTCGAAACCCTGACGTACATTTGCTACAGATTTGCGAGTTCGATTTCGGGGTATGTTACGTACCAAATCCAGTCATCGAACCAGCAACGTGGTACTTCCGGATCCAATTTGACGTACGTAATACCAACAGCTTACCGCATGTTTGAGAAAACATTATATCGATGGCAAAAAGCGAGAACGTAGTAACCGCCAAAACACAAACTTTTCACCAGAGCCAAAAAACTTTTCGATTTCGAGAAAAAAATTCATAACTCTTTCATTTATGAACAAAAATGCTTGATGTTTGGATCTAATTCCTAACTTATGGTTTTCTTTCAACTGTCATATTTAATATTTAACAAAAAAGACTGGTTTACGACTTAGTGGCGGTTACGACAATTGATCACTTTTTTTCGTTACGCGAAAACGCTGTAAACGCCAGAAGTAAATGTATTAAAATAGTGAAACGAGTAAAATGTCCATAAAGCAGAAACGCTGTAATGATGCATATTTATTCTGAAGATGCAATAATTTTGACGTAAATGTTATAACGTTCTTTATAGGACTAAATGAAATGTGGTAAGTGTCCACCGCCAAAAATAAACTGTGAAAATAAAACGACTTAAGTATCAATCAACTTTTGTTAACATACATTTTCAAAATGTTAACAAATTTTAAATGCTGGTTTCTTACAAATTAAAAGCTCAGATGCAACAATTACAGTCTTAATATATCAAACACTACCTAGTCTCAATTACTCTGTATAAAAACATTATGAAAGTAACTTAAAACTTGTGTTGCTTATAACATTTCAAATGGCTAATAAAATCTCTTATATAAAATTGCAACCTTGTATCATGCTAAAACAAACATATATACTCTTAGGGTTAATCAGACTATAATTATTATTATAGGTAATGAGGTTCAACATTCCCGTGAAAATTTTATATCTCTTTAGATTTTATCCACAGTTTCGGCATTATATTGTCTCTTAAATAACTTTTATCGATATAAAACTCACTACCTATTAAACCCACTAACTATAAAATATGTTTTGAATGTAAGTATTACTTTTAATATAATTTACAAACAATACTATTTACAGGTATTGGAAAAAAAACACAAATCATTCGTAAACCTAAAATTATAATAACTAACTTAAGCTACCACATCCCCCAAGTCGCTTCCCTGTGGGAGAGTGCCCATAATACTGGCTACATTTCCTCGCTGGATGGAAACGCCTAACCTCTAGCCAAGAAATGAGCCTGCCCTATGGTCACCCGTTGCCTCAGACACCCTTTTCCCCAACTCCTTAAAAAGTTTGTGGGTGCCAGGACCCCACGACTCCAGAGTCTCCACCGCAAAAGCCGCAATGTCATGGCCACGACAAAGGCCAGTGTACTTCAGATGTTTTAAGACCTCCGCAGCCAAAGCCGGGGCGGCTTGACCGAAGTGGTGGCCATACATGTGAAGGCGCGAGGGTGTCCAAGCACGTCGCATCCCAAATAGGCGGCCTCCCAAACTGCCACGGTATGAGCGTCATCCCAGCTGCTCTCTTGCCATCGTCACAAGCCAGGCCAGGGGGCTCGGCAGGCACGCCCACGCTGGCAAAAGCAAGACGGATCACGTTATTCAGACTGGCGTGGCGGGGTATACGACCAGCGCTCCGACAGGAGAGGCCGTGGCCACCCCGGGAGTCTACCTCACCACCGCAATAGCAACGGTGGGGGACAACTATATCCGCACCCAAGCGAAGCCCAGCAGCCAACCTTAGGGAATTATTGTCCAGCAATGTGGTGCAGCTCCTGGAAGGGTAAGCTTTTAGCCAATATTCCGACTCCCTTTCCGACGCTGCAAGCAGACGGGCTTTATCAGCTAAGGAGGCGGTGAAGTCAAGTAAGCCCAACTGTGCCCCGCAGCACAGAGGCTCATCCCAAGCCCTCTGCACGTCCCGCCCTGATGGCAATTCATCGCTCGGACAGGCCAAACTCCAATCATCTATCGCTTCCGCCAAATACGCTACCTCGAAATCAAGTAGTGATGGATTGAGGATACTTCCTACGAGAGTAAGCGTACTGCGCACAGACGATAAAAAAGCGGGAATAGCAATACTCGACACCCATCGTATACCTAAACCACCAAACCGTATGAGAGTAAGAGTTGCCTGGATTAACTGCCTCTCATCCAGTTTGATATTGAAAATGTTTTGCATTGTGATGTGTATCAAACTGTCCAACTTCTCACACAGTTGCGGAAACTTCCAAAATGGACTACATCGCATAGCATACGTCAACTTTAGCACGAGGAGACAGAACCAGAGAATGAAAAAAGCCATGTGCAAGGAGACCTTGAGCAGACTGTCTGAATGCTGGGAGAAACGCTGAATTTGGGCATCAACAAAATCAGGCATTGATTCCTTAAACACAGGGGCTAGATGAAGAGAATCCGCGTTCATCACTTTGATACCTGGACAGACATTCTCAAAATTGCTAATAATTTGGGACCTGCTTACATTGACTGAGCTCACATACAGCTCACTTTTTCCCATATTCAGCTCAAGACTTATTTCTCTAAACTTAGCAGCTAAGGAGGTCAAATCACTCAGAACAGACTCTGCCTCGCCCCCGGGGCTACCGCCGTCCAGGTGCCACATGTTGAGTTTACTGCCAAGTGTCGAGTTAATAGAGTGGATTGCAAGGCTAAAAAAGGCGGACCCGAGTGGATCACCCTGTTGACAACCTATTAGACAACATGTTGACAGACAATTATGTTGTGCTTCGCTTACATTCAATCTGAAGGGCTGCTGTAATGGATCTGGATCATATTCCTATCTCTGGCCCTTGCCAGAGATAGGAATATGATCCAGGTAAGTTTTTTTGCTTCTCTCTTAACAAAGCATCGCGAGTATCGCGACCGACGGAGTTGAAGGCATTTTTAATATCAATCTTAACCAGTACAAGCTCTTTGTTGCTTAGCAAGAACGTATTTCTTATTATTTAATTTTCAACATAATTCTTAAACAATTGTTTGAACACAACATATCACATCAATTACGAGTAAGAAAAAATCTTTGAAGTAATCTCACTGAACCATTAATATTTAACTTAAATAACTAAACGTTATCATTACTATGGCACTGTACAAAATAAAATTGTTATTATTTATTTAAATGAAAACTTGGTATCATTTTTCTTAGGCAAAATATTACTTGAAATTAAAATAGGAACCTAAAAATTGCATTCCAATGAAATTCATTTTCACTTCGCGGACACACAGAGTACACAGACTACGTACACCCACTCGCTCCGGTGATCGCCAGTAGTCTAAATCACAGGTCGTATTTACGAGGCACATCGCCGCGAGCGCACATTTTTATTGCTGTATCTTCAAGCGGTACCCACATCACGTTGTGTTTCAAATGTTGTTACTGTGGCTTGGTACTAAATAATTCATGTTCGAATGAAATGTAGTAAGCGTCAATCATTGACAATTTATTTTAGGATAATTGCAGTAAACTTGGTTCGTATTTTTTTCACTACATGCATTAATGCTGTAACCGCCACAGAACAAAATTTCGGCAAAGCTGTTACCACCACACGCTTTGATTTATGAAAAAACAAAATTGGCGTAAATGTACTCGTTACAAAATTGCTACTATTTGGGTGTTTACAGCAATTAGATGGGGGCATCGTCAAAAAAATACATTCGTTTTGCAACGTAGTCCAGTTTTTTCTAAGCGTCGTAGAGCCATGGGACCCAGACCAGTCGACGCAGAAAAATTCGCTGATTCCGAATATGCAAAAAAAAATTTTTCGACCAGGTGGCGGTTACTACGTTCTCGCTTTTTGCCATCGATATTCTGTTTCTGACTCTGATCCAACAAAGAACAAATAAATTTCCATAAATAAATATTTGAACTGGAACGCTCCACACGAATTTACAAACTTTGGTAGTAAAATAAAACCTTGAAATAAAAGAAATGAGTTTTCGGGTCGTTGTCGTAGCCAATATCCTTGGGAGATATATTATTATTTGAAATTCTTTACATTGTGTGCAATACGTGACAATAATATTTCAATAAAGTTTACAGGTTGGTATTGATAACTCGTCTTTGAATGTAACGTCATGCTCGAAACGTCAGGATAATAACGTAAGTTAACGATTAAATAATAATCAAGCTTTCGAATCCCGTACCTTACTTAGGCTTCTAGACTCAGTAAGCTTCGTGACCTAAACAGGGTACTCGACTGAAAAGCTCTCTATTATAACACGATTGTGTGAAATACTATCAAACATGCAATGAAATATTGTTGTTATGTTCCTTATAATAGGCTGCGAAGTATGAAGTTTCAGGTGCGACTAGGACAATAGGTCGTTAATGGAATTTAATACAAATCTTGAAGGCCTAGGCCGGCAAAACGCTCTTTTTTAATTTCATTCCACGTACATTTGTGGCACAGGAATCATGACATTCTGCCACTATGCCTATAAAAAGAATAAAACTTTTATGATTTTGTTGTTTATTTCATTACATGTTTGAGAAAAGCACTCGGAAATATGGGGTTGCCTGCCTCAGACCTATCCTATAGTAGGTATGTCTTCGGCCGGCAACCCCTTTCGTCCCGGCCTCTAAAGTAATGTAGTGTTATTATACTGTGCTGCGGGTGGCATGTTTCACGTGCGTCGTATGAATCTACATTCACGGCAGCCTCTCAAAGAGACGCAACATGCGGGTTGCAAAAGAGGTCTGGCAAGTACAGACAGAATCAGGGGCTTAGTCAACAGGTATTACTTTATAGTTTATATCCACTTCGATGGGGTTATTTCCTAGAGAAAATTGGTATACTCTTGGGTCGTCTCATTCGTTTTTCGTCACGTTCCTAAATTTGTCCGATTCTGCTTTCGTCACCCATTCTTCATTCTTCAAGTTAGTCTGCAGTCATTGTCGTCTTTGACCATAAAAAGTTGTTGACCTTTTTCTTATGTCGACTCAATCGTTTTTTGTCATTTCGTATTTGGTCATATTCTAAGTTGGTACCGACTTAAGACTATGAAAATATACGAAAAACATAGATTTAACAGCGAACATGCTGAAAGAAAATTATGACGAGTTAAGAACGAGACGGATTAAGATAAAGACGAACAACAAATTTGACCGAAGATGAGAAAGACCATCGACGATCGTGACGAATAAAGAATGGGTGACGAAAGCAGAATCGGACAAATTTAGGAACTTCATGAAAAACGAACAAGGCGACCCAAGAGTATACCAGAAAATTCATCCGTCAGTTAGTGTTAATAACCTATTGTTAGACAGGGATCTATACCAAGAGTTAGTAGAATAAAAAAATGTAAACAAACCTAAAAACTTGCATTATTCCATAATCACGCAATTTTAGAACATGGTGTTAGTTTTATTACGAACTTAAAATCTTACCCCCTTATTCATAAACGTTTGTTAACTTAACAAGCCGCTAATAATTGTTTGTCTTTTTTGCTCTTATTGACACTTTGTTAAGACCGAAAAGGACAAACAATTATTAGCGGCTTGTTAAGTTAACAAATGTTTATGAATAAGGGGGTTAAACCTTATATACGCTATGGAAAGTCAGCCAATTTGTTCATTTTTTTAGATACCACTGGCGATTGGTATACATATATGCTTCCATAATTTAGGAATTAAAATAAGCGCGTCGGTCGTATTTATGTGAAAACTGGAAGCCGAGCGCGAAGTTCTAAAATCAAAAATTTCAAGCATATAGCTGCCTCTGTCACTCTAATGAAAACGTTATCGGATTGACAAAGACAATTGCTCGAAATTTACGGTTTTCAAGTTCTTGCTATGTCTGCAGGCTTAGCCAACATGTCATTCTGTAATCTTATAAGATAGGTAAAAAAATATGAGAACGACAGATTCGAACGAAAAGTCACGTGACCACAATATACCACCCAACATGGGTTTGAAAGTTATCCGTGCACAATCAAGTAGTCCCAAATGCTTTTAAGCCCAACTCCGACTTTCCAACACGAATAATAGCACATAATCGAATTTCAAGCAATTCGCGTACTCAATTGTATACAGTACGTCCACTATAAGAAAACCCCTTTTTGAAGAGAATCCCTCACTACTTGTTAAGGCAAGTCAGATGGACGGGTCTCTTTAACTGGTCGCTCATCAAAGGGTCCAAACGGTATAAAATGCACTTAGAGTAAAGGTTTCGTACAAAGAGCCTATCTGAAAAGAAACAAGATTATTTCACGCGATAGACGTGGGACAGACTATTGGATTACCGATTTCCTTTTGATGGACGTCCTGAATGGGCGATGTTACGAAAACAGATATTATTGCGTTGGCGACGACACGTGTCGACTTACTTGCTTTGTGAGTGCGCACCCCGTATACACGATTTTTCCTGAGTCACTAATGACAGTAATAACTATACATACACTGTAATACATGATGTTACACGAGTCTCTGAAAACCTTGAACGGGGTAAATTAGTAAGCTATACTGAACAACTTTTACCATGGGGCCAATCACGAAATCTAAAAAAAATGTCTTTTCCATACATTTTGACCGATCGATCACAACATTTTGTATGAAAGAGCCAACATTTTTTTTTTGAGATCTGGGTTAGCTGGTTAGCTATCAAATCACCCCGTTCAAGGTTATCAATGGCTCATGTAACACGTTGTAATATTAAGTCATTTCGAACTTGCAAAAACTCCTAGAATTAGAATAGATTCTGAATTTCAAAATGACACAGGCAACGGGGGTACACTTATTTTTAGGCCACCTTGTATCATCATCATCACCATCATATCAGCCGAAAGACGTCCACTGCTGAACATTAGGCCTCCCCCAAAGATTTCCACCTTTGTATAAAATGAAAAATGTTGGTACTACTAAATAAAGATACATTCTTACCATTAAGCAACTTTTTTACGAGGTCAGACCATCAGTCCATCACTTACGACAACAAAAGCTAAAATATTCATGTTTCCTAAATGAATCCATGTTTCCATTTGCATTCTAATTACCGTCCTGACTCCATGATATTTTTCATTCGTTCCTTATCTCTGCCATCCATCACATCTAAGATGGCGGCCATTTTTCACGGGCTCTGATTGGACAGGCAGACAGGTGACGTCACAATTTCGTGGGCCTCGTTAATTTGCAACTGGATGCCGTTTGAACTTTGACTCGCGGGTATATTCCAATTTTGAGACACTTGGACATCTGATGTGATACGAATTCCTAATCAAAATTAAAATCGTACAAAAACATTTCAATGGCAGACATAAACTCCAATGGCTTCCTAGCAACTGGAGTCCTACGCATATAGGTAATATACAGAGTGTTAATATGATACTGGCTTTTATTGAAACTGCGGAATGCGATGCAGATTTTTAGCCAAACCGTGAACATTATTCGATTCAAAATTCTAATTTTAAAAGTAATTAACATTCTAAGAATAATTAATTGAGAAGCAATGTACTTCAAAATGAATCGTTAATTTGCACTTGACAATGACAGATCGCAGCCGCTCACAACGTTTGACAACTAAGCAGTACACAAGTTACAGTGATCGTTCGGAGGAAATAAAATTAATTGTATGGTCAATTTAATTATTTGTCAAACGTTAATACTTGAAAACGATTGCAAGTAATGCGTATTATTACCCATTTTCGTAAAAGCCCGGGTATAGTAACACACTGTATAATCCCCAATAAAGTTTTGACTTTTTGTTAATTTTGATAGATTTCAACCTGGGAAATTTTGATAAGTCTGGACGTCAGGAAGATATTGATGTACACTAAGGGAATTCAGTGTGCCTACCATGTGCCCATCACCAACCATTTCAAAGAATGGTCTGTGACACTTCAATCCCTTAGTCGACTCTTACGACACCCGCGGGAAGAGTAGGGTGACAAATGTATTCTTGCCGTCACCACACGACTATACTTACTATACTAATTTGAAAATATGTATAGTAAATAAGTAAAGTAGTTGAAAATAAAGTGGGATTGGGCCGGTCACGTCTGCCGCATACCGCATGCATCCAGAAAGGTGGGCGGTGGGCTATTACAGCCAGCAAGTGGATGCCGCAAACTAGGCGGGGACGAGGCAGGCCCAGGCGGAGCTGGCGGGACGACCTGGACGCCTTCGCCAACAATTGGCCAGACTTGGCACCGAACCGGGAGCTGTGGAAATCTGAGGGAGAGGCCTTTGCCCAGCAGTGGGACACCCCTACAGGCTAGAAAAAAAAAGTTGAAAATAATATGTTATTTATAAAAGTGAGGAATGTTGATATTTCGATGCTGGAATAGGGCTCAAAGCGTTTTGTAACGTAATGAAAGTTAATAACAGGTAATTTCTTAGGGTATGTTTCGAACAGTGAAAAATGATAGATTGCGTGTACCTAAAGGACAGAGGTTAACGGGAAACTTGGTATAGCCGATATCCATCGAATATATCGTAGCTAATATCTGGGTCAAAATTCTTTTCGTTGTCTTACTTTGTGTCCCTAAAAAACGTGACGCAGTGGTGATTTTTGTATGAGATGATGTTTTCAATTTCTGATGTATGGTTTAAAATCTAGCGTGGAAAACAAATACAAATGCACCGGATTTTTTTTAATGTACTGAGTCGAAACAGCAACTAAAAGCGTGACAGAGTGATATGAAACAAGACAACGAAAATAATTTTGACCCATCTGAGCAGTTATTATAAGGGTTTACTCGATACATAATGCATTTGTGATCGCGCTCTCACTGACATAACATGGACGTCTAACGCCAGCTCAAAAATGCCCCCAAAACCAATTGTTCAAATGTGCCAAGATGGGCAGGACATAGCGCTTTACGCGACACCGCGCATATTTCGGCGCAACATCTTTGACAATTTTTTATAGATTATCGCCAATCAAAACTTTGATGGACCAATCACAACTATTTTTTTAAATGGCGGTTTTAGATTTTATAGGTTGACATTCCAATTCATTGCCGTGATGCATTGAAGAGAGGGTGACACTTGTAAACTAAAATCGAGGACCGTTTTTGAAAGGCGATTTAGAATGGCGTACGGCTTCCATGTTTTATTTGTTCGTACCTGACATATTAAAGCGCCTGCTTACATATCGAGTAAAACCTAAAGGTGCGTTCAAACCAAAAGAGCATTCGCTGTTCTATCGCCCGTTCGACGAAATCAACCAATCACGTTTTGTGTAACGATCGAATTTCGTAGAGTGGGGGGTTAGAAAAGCGAATGCTTTTGGTTTGAACGCACCTTAACGTAACCGATAAAGCAAAGTTGCAAAGCCATGGTACGGCTACACGCCTCTATCGTCATGGTTTTAGAGAGTGTCCAGATTTTGTGAGCACTGTGGCCGCTCAGATCTATTTGATGTAGATTATACATTCAACCGGCGCAGAACCGATGGCCATTAGGGCGGAAAGGTTCTCGAGTGGCGGCCACGTAAGGCGCAGCGTGGGTAGGCCCCCCACAAGGTGGACTGATGACCAGGTGAAGGTCGCAGGAGTCTGCTGGATGCGGGTGGCACAGGACCGGTCATTGTAGCAATCTTTGGGGGAGACCTATGTTGCAGTGGACGTTTTTCGGCTGATATGATGATGATGATACTTTTAATTGTAGTACTGTTAACTACGACGCCCTTTGTGCTGAATACAGTTACATGTAGATATCCCAGGGTATAGTTATCTCTTATTATTGAGTCGCTCATAAACGTCAAAATATTGTTGCAGTATAGTAACCCACAATTTCATTGAGCTTACCGTGGGACTAGGTCGAATTGTGTAAGATTAAAAAACTTTAAATTTCCATCCTCACCATTTATCTAAATGGTGAGGATGGAAATTTTTTTTTTTTTTTTGGCAGTCCTTAACCGTGCGTTTTTCTAGAAATTTCCTGCCTCGCACGGCTAAACTCTGGAACGAATTGTCGCCTGCGGTGTTTCCGGACCGTTACGATCCTCGAACCTTCAAGAAAAAAGCGTATTCCCATCTTAAAGGTCGGCAACACACTTGTAATACCACGGGTGTTGCGGGTGTCCATGGGTGGTGGTGATCGTATACCATCTGGCGATACGTCTGCTCGCTTGCCTTCTATTCCATAAAAAAAACACAACATAATTGTACACTGCCCGTACAAGCCGAAAGTGCGCCCTCTATAATAGAGTTCAATAATGAAACGAATTATTCTTCAGTTGCAATTCATGTATATTTCAAAAATAAAATAAAACTTATACAGACTAAGGTAAACAAACGATAGCGTCATCTAATTGGAAGGCAGCACTATCTGTTGGATTACTAGAGATGCAAAAGGGCATTTTCACTTCTAGGGACACCCAATTATTTTAACTCTCACAAAAAAGTTAACTTCGATGTCAGCTTTGTAACGACAATCAAGCATTAAATATTAACAAAAGTATTTTTTTATAATTTAATCCAGAAAGAATACGCGTATATGCAATATATAAACACGAACAAAGTGGATTTACGTAAATATTTCATGCTTAATTGTCGTTACAAAGCTGACAACGAAGTTAACTTTTTTGTGAGAGTTAAGTTAATTGGGTGTCCCTAGAAGTGAAAATGCCCAACAATAATATATACAGCATCTCTGCTTACGAATCGTGAGATTCAGTGTTCAAATCCGAAATACCTATTCTCAATCTTTTTTTTTCGGAAGCTACTGGCTAATCTAGTAAATTCTACCATTCTTCCAGTACTGAAGGAGTGGGTAAAGCATAAATGACGGCACTTGACACCAGTGACGTCACGCGATAATGCTGGCTTGTGATTGGTGGAGCCCTCGCCAGTGTGATCTATAGCGGTGTTAGTTTCGTATGACCAGGAACGGAGACTAGTGGAAATAGAGACTGTAGATAGTCGTACTTTACGTAACAGTAAATTTTAATGTTAATAGTGCAGTATTGCCAATACGTCTATGTATTAGTCAGCCTTCGTAGCTTAGTTATTATTATTATTGATGTATTGGGCCAGTCTATGCCGCTTCGACCAATCGGTTGATCTATTGTGGCGGCCCTTTGTATTTTAAAGGATGTTACTTATTCCCGTTGAGTCCAGAAATTTCCAGATTCTTTGGGCTGTAATGCTGTGTACCTCATATGGTTGCAGTATGTGCCTACCTAGGTGGATACTTCTTTTATGCATTAATGGTCCGCAGGAGCAGAGGATATGCATCGCAGTTTCTTCCTCTTCCTGGCAGAACCTGCATAGTGCTTCTTGTTTCTTACCCATTAGAAACATGTGTTTGTTCAGTTTGCAGTGGCCGGTCAGAATTCTGACCACCGCACAAGTTTTGTATCTTTTGAGCCCTAGTAGCTCTGTAGTAGTTTTGTTGTTGAACCCTTGTATCAGAGCTTTAGAGTGTGTGTTTCCTTTGACGGCCTTCCACTCTCTGATGGCTCTCATTTTTTCCAGATTGTTAATCAGCGAGTAAGCCTGTTGTTTGGTGGTTCCACAGAACGATTCTGGTCCGATCAGGGGAGTGTCCGCACCTTTCCTGGCAAGTTCATCCGCTGCTTCATTTCCAGCAATGTTGGAGTGTCCTGGTACCCATCTAAGTGTGACTTTGTTGGAGTTAGCCAGGACGTTTAGATTTATCTTGCAATCCAGGACAAGTCTAGAGTTGGTTTCTAGGGACTCTAGTGCTAACAGGGCAGCTTGACTGTCCGAATTGATGTAGATGTTTTGATTTCTGAGGTTTCTGTCCAGGTTAATCTCAGCACATCTGTTGATGGCGAAGACTTCTGCCTGGAAGATTGAGGCCAATTCACCCATGCTGACGCTCGCTCTGAGCTTAGGCCTCTCCCCATATATGCCACATCCTACTTTTTCGCCTTTTTTGGATCCATCCGTGTACCAAATGTGGCTTCCCTTTTCGACAGACATTTGGTCGTTCGCCCATTTGTGTCTCGAGGGAATTTCCACCTTGTACAGTTTGGTGAATTGACATTCTGTATGAATATCATCTGATGGCATGCTGAGGGTACAGTTTTCAAATACCTGTGCCTTAAGTGAGACAAGGGCTTGAGAGCGCCATGTAGGCCTGTTCAGCGTGCTTATTCTGTAGACGCATTGCTTTGCCTCCTTCTGCACTTGCAAGTGGAGTGGTGTTATATTAAGCAGTGCGTCTAGGGCCGCCCCTGGTGTAGAGGAGAAGGCCCCTGTTGCCGTTAGGCAGGCCGTACGTTGTAGGCTATTAAGGGAATTTATTGTTGTCTTTTGGCTAGCTTTGGAGCACCATACCGCGGAGGCGTAGGTGATGATGGGTCGCACTACCGCTGTATAGAGCCATAGAGCAATTTTGGGTTTTAATCCCCACCTTGCTCCAGCCATGCGACAACAAGACCATAGGGCCATTTTTGCTTTTTGTAAAATATTTTTCATGTGAGGATTCCATGTCAACTTTTGCTCAAATGTGACCCCTAGGTATTTCACCTCACTTGAATAGGGTATTGTTTGTCCATTAAGTTCTAGTTTTCCGAGTTTTTCCAGTTTCCTCTTTTTTGTGAAAGGTACTAACACCGTTTTGCTCGGATTAATGGACAATTCATTTTCTTTACACCATTTAGATATTGTATAAAGAGCTCCTTGCATCAAATCTGAGATCGTATGGAGGCTGGGTCCTTTGATTATGATTACAAGGTCGTCGGCATATCCCTGTGTGTCATAATCTTTGTCCCGCAGTATTGCAAGGAGTTGATCCACTGCGAGGGTCCATAGTAGTGGGGATAAAACGCCTCCCTGAGGACATCCTCTCGTGGTGTGGAATTTATGTTCTATTTCATTGAGGGTTAGAGTAGCTACTCTGTTGGAGAGCATATTCTCTACCCATCTAGTGGTGGTTTCATCTACTCCATTTGATCTCATTCCATTAAGAATGGTTTCCGTGGGTGTATTATCGAAAGCACCTTCTACATCAAGGAACGCACAGAGAGCGGTTTGCTTTTCCTCTAGGGTTTTGTGCACCTTGTCAACCAGGTCAAGTAGGGCAGTTTCTGTTGATTTTCCCTTTTGGTAAGCATGCTGATTGTGGCTGAGTGGTTTTGCCACCAGGTAACGCGCTCTAATGTGCTGATCAATGATTCTTTCCATTGTTTTTAGAAGGAAGGATGTTAGACTGATTGGTCTGAAGGATTTAGGCTGCGAGTAGTCCTTTTTCCCTGATTTAGGTATGAATTTTACCTTGACCTGAGTCCATTTATCTGGTATATATCTTAACGCAAAGCTCGCTCGAAATATTCTGACCAGGTGCGGGAGTAGGAGGTCCTGTCCATGTTGTAGGAGCGCAGGGAACACTCCATCTTCTCCGGCCGATTTAAATGGCTTGAATTTGCTCAATGCCCACTTAATTTGGTTTGGTCTAAAGATGTTAGATGCCAAATTCCAGTCTTTGTTGCTTGCCCTATGGATTTGCTGATTCCTTTGGGTGCATGTTTGTGTGTTACTGTTGGTATACGAGCCTGGGAAGTGGGTTGCCCTAAGGAGGTCGAGGGTTTCCGCTTCCGTGTTCGTAAACACTCCATCCGGTCTCTGGAGTAGACCAAGATAGTTGGTTGGAGTCTTTGAGAGTATTCTGTGAATTCTCGCACCTTTATTTGTTTGGGCAATTTCGTCACAGAATCTTCTCCAAGACCGCCTTTTTGCTTTCCTGATTTGTTTATTGTATTCAGTCAGTGCCCTGCCGTACCGTTCCCACTCAGATGGCGTGGCAGAGTGATTGAATAAGCGGCGTGTGGATTTGCGGAGTTTCTCCAGCTTTTTGTTCCACCACGTCACAGTATTAGATGACTTTATTGCCTTCAACGGGCAGCTCTGCTCATAGGCCTTAGTCATGCCTTCCGAGATAAGATCGACTGCTAAGTTGAGGGACAATGGCGATTTAACTTGTGTATGAATTTCCTTTAGACGAGAATCTAGTTCGGCCCTATATGCCTCCCACGATGTGTCTTTTGGATTTCTACGCATAGCTATGTCGTCATCTAAAGAGTCCCTAACACCAAAGATTATGTGTTTATGGTCCGACATTGAGTTTTCGCAACTGACATGCCAGTTCGACAGGCACCTAGCTACCTTTTCTGTTGCGAACGTTATATCTAATACTTCCTGTCTCGCCCTAGTTACAAAGGTGGGCGTATTGCCTCTGTTTAACAGTTGCAGACAGTTAGTAAAGATAAAATCAGCGAGTAACTCACCTCTTTTGTTAATTCCAGTGCTCCCCCAGATGGTGTGGTGGGCATTGGCGTCGCAGCCCACGATGAGTTCTGCCTTTTGTGCTTGAGCGTACTCTACAACCTTAGACAGTTCTTCTGTGGGGTCTAGTTTGTCTCCAGGCAGATAGGCGGAGCAGACTAGTACCTTCCGTGTTCCTCTGCCTTTGAGATCGACGTAGGCAGCTACGGTGTCGTCACTGCAGATTTCTGTAACAGGTAAGAAGTTAATACGTTTGTTAAACACAATGCAGGCTCTGGGTTTAAGACCTTTTTCATGTACGAGTACCTTTCCTGCCCTGTTAAGTCCGGTTACCATGGCTTTGTTGTTCAGCCATGGTTCTTGTATGAGGGCGATGTCCAGGCCATTGTCGCCAAGGATCTTCTCCACGACCGCAGTGGCCGCGATGGCGTGGTGAATGTTGGCCTGGAGGAACGTCACCCCCTTTGTCTGCGTCTTCATATTATTTGCCGCGGCGTTGGGCATCTCCATGCCCTCGCTGGCGGCCTCTGCCCCCTCTGCCCCTGGGGCGAGTTCTGCCCCTGGTGTCTCCCCTGCCGGCGAGAAACCGCTGCTGTTGCCCAGCTGATGTGCCCGATGGCCCTGGTCTGGGATGGGGTGAGGACTGCACAGCCCTTTTTGGGCCTAAAGGCACCTTTCGGGCTGGCGTTTGTGAGTGGGTGGTGGGTTGGGCCGGGTTTGTGGGTTGGGCTGGGTTTGTGGGTGGCGGTGGTGGGTTAGGAGGTGCGCTTGTTCCGGCCTCTTGGGCTTTGTGTTGACCCTTAAGGCGGAACATGACCTCGCGGAACCCGAGGTTCACTTTGAGTCCCATCTTTTTCAGATTCTCCACAGATATGTCGTCTAAGGATAGGGTCACCAGGACCCCACCTTTTTCGACCTTGGTGTGGAGAACCTTCCAGAACTCTGTGTGAAGCCCCTGGTTCTGCGCGTAGATGAGAGATAGTGACTGCTGCACCTTGGAGTCATCTATCTCTGGGATAAACACCATGCCTATGTTTGGCTTGGGAAGCTCATTTTCCGGTATGACCGTGAGGTTGGCTTCCGGCCATGGCTTTAGGGACGGCGTTATCTCTTCTAGCCAGGCTTTAGAGCGTTGGTCGCTGCAGGTGATCAGCAGCCAGCCTGGCTTGTGGGAGTAGCTCTTGAATTTGGGTCCTTCGTCCATCTTCAGTGTCGCGATCTTCTGCAGGATGGCTTCGCAGATGGAATCCAGCTGGGCGACTGCCATCGGGCTGGAGTTCCTGATCCCGACACGAATCTGGGCGAGGACCTCATTGTAGGGCCGTGGTTGTTGGGGTTGGTCCGGGGGGGTCTCACTCACCTTTGGGTTTTTGGGAGCGTTTCCCTTTGGTGAGCTCTCATCCGGGCGAGGTCGCTTTGCCGACCTTTGCTCGGGTTTTGAGTTGGAGGACCCGAACTTGTACCCCATCTTTTTGAGCTCTCCAAAGCTCTTTGCGGCTAGTTGTAGCGCCTTGTCAGACTCTACTCCCAGACCTTTAAGAGCCTTGAAGCGCCCTTTTGCGGCGCCCGTCAATCTCTTGGCGGGCGTCTGTGGTTCAGGTTGGGGGTCGTCCGATTGGTTGCTTGGGCGGCTTGTGGAGGAATCCGACACGGCTGAAAGACTTCAGCCGTGTCGGATTCCTCCACAACCTCCATGATTTCCACTGGTGCTTGGGCAGAGTTTTCCGCACCTTCCACCAGAGGAAGTAGTTCCTGGTAAAGGTTTTCCAGGGAACCTTGTTTTTGTTTTTGTTGTTTATTTTCCATATAAGTCCCACGAAAAGCTAGGGTAAAGTAGGTCAATTCCAGCAGAGCCCCGCTTGCCGGAATAAGGCTAAAAGTAACCCTCGAGGTCGCCCGGTATCGAGGGGTGGAATCGTTAGCGACTGAGCTCCCCCTCAGCCACGCATCTCTCGGCACGATCCGCACCTTAGATTGGGGTTTTTATGACGAGGTTGTCTCCTCCATATATACGTATTAGGTACTTAGATACATATGTGTGTATATATAGAATATCTATGAATATATCTACTTATATATATATAACTTAAACCTATAGATATGGCAGGGGATATCGCCATAGGCTCACACCCGGGATCCAGGATATAGCAGTTTAGTTTACCACTCATCCCAGTTCCCGGTTGTGTGCCCTAAGATAAGATAAGATAAGATAAGATATTTTATTTGCTAAGGACACACAGATATACAAGTACAGATAGTAGGTACAACACGGTTTCGGAAGCAGGTATCCTGTCGTCATCCGACATGCAAATTATGTACAGAAATACAAACTACCTATATTTATCATTAAAATTAATACATTTACTTTAAATTGGTAATTATATGACATTACTATTATCATTAATCATTAAGGATTTCAATTCATTAATTATACATTTTGTTTCCTTTCTGGTATGCAGAAATTTGACAAGAAACTATCCAATTTATATAAACAATAGCCCAAAATTATTTTTAAAATTATTAAAATTCAAATTACACATTTATTATTACATATTTATTACATTTTTATTAATAGTAAGTCAATTTATAATTCCCTTCCATTCGTTCGTTCGTTCACGCGTTCCGCCATTTTCACTACATCTTTCATTTGATCAACGGCCATGGCGGCAATCGCACAAGCTTCAAAAACATGGCACCCGCGTTTAACTAACGATTTAGTGAGCTAAAACAGCTAATCATTTTGCTCAAGACTATCAACATGGATTCATCGAAACTACAAGGTATGTTCTTTATGTTTGTTTTAAGCCTATATTTTTTACTCGGCTATATAATGTTATACAATTACCCAACAAACAATAATTATTAAAAAGAAATGCCGTTAGACGAGAACTTATTTGGGTTTTCCCTTTTGTTATAGGACGAGGGCGTCAGAGTGAAGGGCTTGCAAATTCTCCTGTCGGGCAAGAAGAGGTACAAGGTTGATTTTATTGTATTTTTCGATTATTATACTCTACATATTCTTTGGTACTATAAAAACAGTGCTCTAGCAGAAAACTATTTAACATCTGTTTATATTTCGTACCGTTTAACTGTTTTATGCTGTCCGGCAAATCGTTGTATAGAACTATGCACATATTATACGCATTATTTTTGTAAATCGTTAAGTGGCATCGAGGTTGATGTAACAGGTTCTTGTATTGTGTTCTCTGGCTCATATAGAATTCTGACCTCATTTTAAATAAGTCTGGTCGGTTTTTTACTAGTTCCCATGCTTTTTTTATATACATGCAAGGCAGCGGCAATATATTAGTCTTCTTGAAAAGCGGCTTGCAGCTATCGTCAAATCTAGCTTTCATTATTGCACGTATACAATTCTTTTGCAATTTGAAAGCTCTTTCAACATCAACTGAGTTTCCCCACAGAAGTAAACCGTAACATAACACTGACGAACCTAACCCCTATCCCTAGCCATACCCGCCCTCATAACTTAGCTGCTGGTGGTCTGGGGTAGGTGGTGGTAAGTGCGACGCCCATAAGGCCACCAGCATTTCCAGGGAGTGCGACGGGGACGCGTATGATGGACTTGAGGTTCAGCTCTGTAGTTCAGCGTCGCATACCTGAACGTAGCCGAACCTCCTACCCCCTTAGCAGTAGCTTAGTTGGTAGTGACCCTACCTTCGAAGCTGGAGATTCCGACTTCGAATCCCAGCGAGGGCATTATTTGTGTATTTATTTATCACAAATATTTGTTCCTTGGTCATGGTTATCTATGTATTTAAATATCTTACCCCCTTATTCATAATTATTGGTCGGAATCGGAACTATGGGTGCCAAACTTTAACAAAACTTTACATATGGGAATGGGAACGTGAAATGACACTATGGGAACACTTTAGCCGAGAGAAATACGAATATTATTGAAAAATCTGTATCCAACTTTATTCCCTATCTCGGAATCTTCAACTTACAATGTATGGGTGTGTATAAAATATCTATATTGTATGTAGACATAGCAATGTCAAGTCCACTTGAGAAGTTTTGTTAAAGTTTTGCACCCATAGTTCCGACCCCTATTCATAATCGTCTGTTAACTTAACAAGCCGCTAAGTATGGTTTGTCCCTCTTGCTCTTATGGACACATTGTTTCAACCGAAAGGAACAAACAATTATTAGCGGCTTGTTAAGTTAACAGACGTTTATGAATAATGGGGTTTATGTATCTGTTATACCTATATACCTATATTATACCGTCGCCTGGTACCCACATCACAAGCCTTAATTGGGCTTACCATGGGACAAGGTCGATTTGTGTAAGATGTCCCAAGAAGTCCAGCAGTGGTCTGAGATATAATAACATAGTGTGTAGTGAGATATTATAGTGACATAGTGTACTAGAAGCATAATGCCGCCATCTGCAATAACGTACAAACTAGAATCGATTCGTCACACGATGATTACCATTCTATATTATTAACTGGTTTCTGGTTTCGCGTAATTAGGAGTGTCCATTATTGCGTCGGGTTGATAAGGGCCATTACCATAAGGAGTTGTGGCGAGATTATATTTTTTCCATTCGCTAGTGTTTCTGTTTCGACATTATGCCAGTTTTACACAGAGTTAGTAGGTATCATATCAATAAATAAATACTGAAATTATAAAAATAGTGTTTATTACATTCAGGATTGGCAGCGATTTGGGAGAGAATTTTTATCTGATGATGATGATGATATTTATATTCATTATTTTCAATACTGTTAACTTAATTATGTGTGAATTAAATTGTATTAAGTTATTAGTATGTTGTACCACTTGTACCTAGTAGTAAATAGGGTTCACTAATGTTTAACCAAAACAATGTTAGCAAATATTTATTTTACAACAAACGTTTCACCAATGTAGTAAGTGGCAAAAATGTTATTCCGCAAATGTATCATTTTACAAAAACTCAATTGACAAATAATCATTAAGCAATTAATACATCAGCACAATGTATAAATTAATAAATAAATCAATTGCATATTTTACATGTCACCTAAAACTACGTTTAACATATTTGTACATTCACCAAATACCTATCTCGACCATTTTCGATTTTGGGGAAAAGTTTTCTGGGTTACATAAAAAAAAATAACCTCGAAGACTAAGGCGGGAGCAAAGCTGCCGCCTTAGTCTTCTAACCTAACCTATCCGAGTAGGATCTGCCCCGGAAGGTTTTGTTCGCTCGCTTCGCTCGCTCACTGCAGATTTTAGTCAAGATTACGATGAATGTTATGTTAATTTTTTTTAATTTGATGTCGAATATCTCGGCCATTTTTGATTTTGGGAAAAAAATTACTGGGTTGCAACAAAAAAACCCACTTTGCTATACTCCGACCCATTTTAGCAAACATTTTTAGGCTAATGGTAAATTTATTAGTTTACTTTGTTGTTAAATATTCTTTTGCCAAAAATACCTCTTATAAAATGATATTTTATTTGTTAATTATTTGGCTAAGATAATAAATTGTCAAAGATGTTTTTGTAGAAAAAAGGATTTACCGAAACATAATTTTGCCAGTAGTTGGTTGCCAAGTGTAAATTTGTTAAACAATTTTTGGTCAATCGACAGGATACATTTTGTATCACAAAGGAGCTAAATCCAAACAGCAATTAATGATTTTTTTGCAGATTTAATAGTTAAATCTAGTAATTTCACCCTGTTTCTTTAGGTGCATGCTCTCGATTGGCGATATAAAAACAGTAGGTGTTTATTCTTTCACATTTGAGCCGGTTCGATTCCCAGGCAAAGTCAATAATTTTGAGAAAATCTGTGATTTTAGAATTACTATTTAAAAAAAGTCTCGTTTGAGCATAATATCCTATCTACGATATTTAAGGTTCATGTTCCATAATTTTGGGACGCCATGCCTACCTACTAATTAAAACGTGATGGCGCATTAGGAGGTAATGCCCATACTCTGGGGAAGCGGGTTAGCGATCACAGTAGTGTGACCACTATGATGATGTTCCTGCTCATCATCAATCTTCTATCAAAGAATGTTTAGTGACGCTTTAATCCCTTAGTCAATTCCACAGAACAGAAATTTTATTATTCCGTGGTCAACTCTTACAACACCCGCACGAAGAGTTTGGGTGGGGACAAAGGTATTCTTACTGTCGTCAGCACACGGTACCAATTTTCGCCGTCATCAATTTTCAATAAATGTGTGGTCAGTGGCACTTCCCTTAGTCGACTCTTACGACACCCGCGGGAGGAATTGGAGAGTTGTGCCAGGGTGCTCACAAACATTTGAGCACGTGTATTGTCATGGCGTTCAGATTCTTTGACCACCATACGTCGATATTTATCTAATAGCCACTGTACTTTCAATAAATTGAAACCCTATGCCACTTCAGAACCGTGGTAGAGTGACAATTAGTTAAAGATTTCCTACAATTTGGTTTAAAGCGTCACTTGTTCCTGAGTGGCCTAAGGCTCCAATTGGCTGACTGTACTTACATAAATAAACGAACGTGCCTACCAAAACCCCGTATATTTTTGAACTTCCATACTTAATTCATTTCTCGAAGTTTCTGTGGGAAGTTGGACGATAATTTAAAGAAGTTGCTCGGGTGCTTCATAAAGTGCGGGTGATCGCTCCCGAATACTTTGTGGCGTAGATCACTTGAGGGTCTACTAGATGGAACAATTTCACATCATTGTATTTTCGTGACCATTTTTTTTTTAAGTTGATCCTCCATTTTTTTTATAACATGGGTATTTTATATGATTTCTACTCAGAATCGTGAGCTTTTTCGATCCTAACTAGAGAAAAAAATTGGCCCCAAAGGACCCCGGGCCTAAAGTATGGAAAATGTGGTTTCAGTTAAATGGGCTGGGGGTATTCTGTAGATGTCAGTACTCTGAAAAAAATTTTTTTTGGGTGCTAACACGGTTTCCGAGACCATTTCAAAGTTATGACTGATTTTGGTAAGTCCCGTCGCCCGAGGTCCTTTTAATAAATTTTCCATTCCTTAGCAATTCATTTTTTTGTAGAAGATCAGAGAAGTTTTTAGACTGGTTTAGTCCTACAATAATTTTCTGTTTTAATATAATCGCGGATTTTACTAGTAGTGTCAGTTATCGAAATAACGGAAACAGTTCAGAACCAATTATAGTTTTGGGAGATCTATCAAATTGTGTATCTATCTGTATATTTTATTGTCTTTGCTCTACCCCAAACACAGCGTTACCCTTTAGATTTAGATTTAGATTTATTTATTTCATAAAAGAGAATTACAGGTTAAATTTACATAAATGTCAAAACTAACAGAATTTCTTTTATGATCGTCAATAATATTCAAAAATAAAAATAAAAATAATTCATCAATCTTCATAATTATACAAATGTCAAATAAAAGAAGTATGTCATATCTCCCAATAAGAATCGTCAATAAACAAAAAATAAAAAATACTATTAATATTATTAATAACAAAAAACAACAATTTACAATCTAAATTACAATTTATGTCTCCCAAAAAGAATCGTCATAGTCAAAAGGTACACAAATAAATAAAAACTCAAGTTACAAATTTATCTCCCAATAAGGATCGTCGAATTTAAATTTAATATTAATATGGTAAAATGTCAATAGAATCAAAATCTTAAATCCATATATTCGTCAACAGAGTACAAGGGATTTTCCAACAAAAGGTTTCTCAGTCGAGAAAAAAGTTTAGATACTAACATTTAGCATGAATACGTTATGTATTTTTGCACGTCGCGTCAACTAAAATGTATTGCGATATCTGTTAGACGTAATCCGCGGTTCGTGGTCACAATTATTATTGCTTTAATTTGTGTTAAACATGGCTGCAGTTGATTAAGGGAGGGTTACGTTGCTTCTCCGCGCTGGCTGGGTCCTGTTGTTAACAATGAAGCGGAAAGGTATTTTGTGGGTCAAAAAAAATGCTACTAAGTTTTGATGGCACAATCTCGCAATGAGAATCGCATTGGGTCAGTTCTATAAAATCACTGTCAAAAACTGGCAGGCCACCACCAATGACAGCTCTGCGATCTTCCTGGATTCGGTAAAGGGATAATCATCGTACCCGAAAATACTCAGACTTGCATTGTCCAAACAAAATGCGTAGTCAGCAAAATGGATACTTTAGCATCTTAAGGTTGGAAAGACCTTTCTAGCAGATTTTTTGGTATTTACTGCTTTTTTACTGCCGTAGATTGTTGGGCAGAATATATTATATTTATTCTACTACCAGGTTGATAGAGGCTACATCATTCACTATTTAATTGTGACTGAGATGTAAGAACTGTCACAGATTCATCTTCAGACAGAACATCGCCCAGTTCTGCGATCTTCCCGGATTCTGTAAAGTGCTGTTTAGTCACCGTATCCGAAAATACTCAAAGTTGGCCAGAAATATCAAAATATATCAAACCATGAGATGGCGAACCATTCCCAAGTAAAATACGTAGTCAGAAAAACAGTTTCCCTTTTCTGACCCTATTATTAATATCTATCCTATTATTTATTTCTCAACATATTTAATAATGGAGTATAGATATTAATAATATCTTAAGATTTTTTTGTGAACAACTACTTACTCAACAACTGGAATTGTTTTATTGAATGTTTTTGAGTTACGTCATATGACTCATATGGAAGTCGGGCCTCCAGCGTTTGTGAACTCGATATTTTTTTCTTTGGTATTACGTACGACATCTAATATTTAAAATATCTTATAGTATTTTATACAACCCTTGTTATTAAAGACGCCACGAGCATTTTTTGACTCAGTTAAACAATGTTGCATACAATACTTTTTCTACGACCACACACTTATTTTCCTTAATCCATAAGGAGCCATGTATTTCATTACGTCCTGCATACACGAGGTGTCTTAAAAATCCAAAAACGCACTGCGGGTATGCCAGAATGCGTTTATAGCGAATAGAAAATATAGGCTTGTCTTAACGTCTGTAAGGTAGGGGCTTACGGGTGTGTTCACGACCTTGTAAATGATAAATAAAAGTACGGGAGTAGAAAAAATATTAATAATAGGGTCGAAAACACCTTTCTGCCCACATTTTTCACCACCTGTATGCCAAGGTCCAAAAATAGCCCAATCCGATTCAGTAGCTACGTGGTTTCCGGCCAATAAAAACCGGCCGCAGGTACCAGGCTCGCATAAAAGCACAGAGTATAAACAAAGCGAACTAGCGCAATATCGGGGCACGTGACCGGTGACACGCGTCGACCCTTGTCCTGCTGCTGTTAATTTCGCTTGTCGACCAAACAGTGGGGTTGATAGCTTGAGGCATAGAAGACCGCGGTTCGGAAATCCTTCGAGAATTCAGGGCCATCTCAAACGATAAGGATAAAAAAGACAAAATCTAATGTCGTAAAACTACACAACTATGGTCCACATGTTCAACTCGTAATTATTTGTTTTATATGTAGTTTACGGTACTACCTATCTGGTCTGTCTAACATTGTATACACGGTGCCCATGAGGAAGGGGAAAAAATCAACAGCGGATTTCTGACCAAATTTGAAGTTAAAAATGTCATATGAAGTTTTCTGGATTGAGTCTATTTTAAGAGAAAATTTGTTTTTTTCCTAAAACCGTTTTAGCCCGTTACGCTATGATAAACGCATTTTAGGAAACGATTGACATTGTTACCATGTTGTCTTAGTTTTGTCACACTTAATTGACAGGTATCAAAATGAACAAAAAAAAACTTTAATTACCAAGCAAATTAAAAAAATACGTTTAAAGTGCATTTTTTGCGATAGTTTCATTAATAAAATCCTTTTTTTTTGTATATTGAGGCATTCAAAACATCAAAAAAAAAAACAAAAAAAAATGTTTTTTTGCAGATTTGACCAAAACTCACTTAACATTTTTTGCTTCTTTTAGGCTCAGGAATATGCTGTTAAAATTTTTCCCTTTCCTCACGGGCACCTTGTATATATACTCGAAAAATTTGCCGGATTACGTCAATAGCCGCTCGGATTAATTGTAAAGGTGGATTTAGACCAAACGAGCGAATGCTCATTCTATCCCCCACTCTACGAAATTTGTTCATTACACAAAACGTGATTCGTCGAAATTCGTTGATTTCGTAGAGTGGTAGATAGAATGAGCATTCGCTCGTTTGGTCTAAATCCACTATAAGAACAACATCCACGAAACTTGGGGTAGAGTTTTTGATTGCCACCTTGGTATCCAAGACTTGGTCTGCACACTGTCTCTTTCAAGGCCTCGTCTTCGAATTTCACCAGAGGCTTATTGTATAACAAACAAATACGGGACTTTTGTAACGGTAAATAGGGAATAGGTAAAAAATGTACTAAGAGCTGTTTTCGAACCCCACATAAAAGTATCATTTTCTCAAATCATGAGGATCTCAAATCCTGACAGAAACTGTTAAGGCCTTACGCACAGTCATGCAGTAATTAGTAAAGTAACGCGCAAAGAGAATAAAATCACTAAGTACGTTTTAGTAACGCGTTTTTATAAGACATTACACATAAACATTGAAACATTACAAACTCCAAATAAATTTCGTCTACCACAGACAAAAAGTCCTTTAACTGGTTTACACAATAAAAAAATATCCCGCTATCAGCCAATATCTTGCGCCGAAGGAGTGAAACGCGAAAAATCCTGTTGCTTTTGTAGTGAATTTTCGCATGAGCATTATTTTAAATTCCCGGCACCGCCGCATCGTTCCGGACAAGTCCCGACCTGTTTCCGGATTCTCATCAATGTATTTTAGGGTAATTCCGTGCGATTATTCTGTCGCAACAATCGAGTCATCACCATTCCCACATTATTGATGAACTGCGTATAAATAGTGGAGTAATTTTCGGTTACTTCTAGCAGACGCATGCTTATCTGCTATTCTGTCATAATAATCCTGTTTGCGTTTATAAAACGGCAAAGAAAGTGGTTATGGTAATGAACTATACAAACTCATAAAAAATCGCATTGGACCATGATTGAACCCTTTAAAAATCTCTCAGTCATGTAACAGAGTGGCCGCAGCGAATAGTTAAATGTTAGTCCAAAATGAGGTTGTTATGCTTCCGTGTTGCATTTAATACTCGTAGAAATGCACCGACTAAAAGTTTCCAAAATTAAGAATAATGTTATGGAAAGTTCTTGGTATTGTTCTTCAAACATTTAAAGCTGAGACTTACATATAAGTAACCTAACCTTACATATAATAATATGTCATAGGTTTATTTGTGTAAGATGTCCCAAGATATTTATTTATTTATTTTATTTACATAGGGTAAATTTTATGGCACTTCATACAGCCACCAATGTATAACTCAATCCTCGGTACAATGCCACAAGTGCCAATCTTAGATATAGGTTAGATTAGTTACATTTATTTTATGTATATCAATTGTACAGTTTTGAAAATAGAGATCTATTTTAGTGTGTGTTTAATTTAGGATAATGTAATGGTAAAATATGATGGATTTAGCACTTCCAATTTTAATCAATAACGAAAACGTAATCCAAATGTACAAACTTTTTCAGACCTCACCTAAAGAAGCTTAGGTAACTTTCACGTTACCCAAACTAATAACATCGAACAGAAATCTCGATAGCAGAAAATTCCCAGTACAAAAACCCCAAGCCAGCTGTTTCATGCTAATAATATTTCAGAGATGTAATAGTTACGACGCACATTACCGACCCCCAGTACCCCCACTTATTACTATATCCACTTTACTTTCAAAACCTCACATCGCTATCCACAATGCCTTTTGAAAGTCAACCTTGAATTTGATGGGTTAAGCTTCAAATTTGAATAGAGAAACTTGTGCTAAAATATCTTGGGGTGTTACATTGGTATCCGTTTATGGGCATTATCAATTATCATAATTGGCACAACTTTTTTTCCTTTATTGCGATAGGAGCTGTAAAAGACGCAGGTGTTTCGTTGAATTATCTCATTGTTTCCATTTTTTGTCGTCGGTTTTGGAGACATGAAATGACTGAAACGTGAAGAAAATGTTTATTGTCTTACTACGTTTTCGGTGACAATGAATTGTGAAAAGCATGCATTCTTTCTTATTACATATTTTCTTGCATAAATTAAATATGTTTGGAAGGGAACAAAATTAGAGGCATCATACGTTGGTCTAAGGTTGCGTTTCCACCAGAGATGTGCGAGGATGTGTTTCCATACAAATGCCAGTGAAGGTCGCAGGAGTCCGCTACATGCGGTTGGCATAGGACCGGCCATTGTAATAATAGACATACAGGCAATATTTAAAATAACATAATATAAATATCAAACATAATACTAGTTTGTAGTAATGACTTGTAAAATCCATGTATTTTTATCAATAAAATATCTGTATCTGTATCTGTATTGTGGCAATCTTTGGGGGAGGCAGAGGCATATGTTCAGCAGTGGACGTCTTTCGGCTGATAATTATGATGATGAAGTTAATTTTGAACACTGTCCGCTTAGCAATATCTGCTGCTGGCTGTACAAGAAGCCTTCTGCCGACAAGGCAGCACCTGCGACGGTACTAACGGCCACATTACACGACATCGATCGATTTAAGCGCTTAACTCGTGGCGACATGTGGCGGTAATAGGGAACTTAGATTTTATTTTAAACTCGGGCTCTGGAAGCTGATATCGATTTTTTTATGTACTACGGCCGCATGTAAGCATCCGACCTGCCACCGTAGTGTATGGACGCCTGCAACTCTTGAAGGTTTCAAAGTCTTTTACAGTTTACTCGGTAAAACTCTGGAATTCGTTGCCACCTTCTCTCCGACAGTGCCGTCGTTCTGTCGGTCGCATCGCTAAAGATGAATTTAAAAAAGTTATGGCTCTCGAACGATACATAAGTTAAAGGTCATAATGGGGTTTTGTAGATGTATGTATATTTGTGTAGTTTATTTTATTATTTATTGTATAGTATGTAGTTTATATCCAGTAGGTTTTAGGGTAGTTTAGCTAATTGGAAAACACTGGGTTTCTTTTTAATGCCGTGTGTCCTTTACGGATGTCTACCATCTCCAGTTCTCCTTCAATTGCTCAAAGGTTAACTGGAAGAGATCCCTTAATAGGATAAGTTCTTAATAAGTGCCTTTGTACAAATCTGTGTAATATTCATACTGTTTATTTTGTTTCCTGTGTTTTTGTGCAATAAAGTGTTTAACTAATACTACTACTAAAACCCATACATTCTTTCAACTATCCAATGAGGGGTCATTTTCGCAATCGCTTACTTGACAGAGGGCCTAGCCATACTGCAATAGTATACGATAAACAATAAGAAATAAATGTATGAGATTAACAGATTTTTACGAAAAGTCACGTGACCATATGCATACATTATTATGGTCACGTGACTAATCGCTCATCGTATTGCATAATGGGATCTTTGCTAGGC